>OVAY01001465.1:6798-28950 GCA_900406395.1 Kernera saxatilis | reverse complement strand
AATCCATGGGTAGCAACTGCACCCCCTTTAATTAATGTGCATCCGCCCCTGATCTCATATAAGGTGTAGAGATGCTTCGCTCAAGTAATCACTCTTAAAATAAACATGGGCATTGAGTACTTAGTCGTTAACTTAGGGAGGTTAAGTTTGACCAAAAACCTAATCAAAATAATGCATTCAGTTTCGTTATCTGTTTACATTTTCTATGGTCTCTCCGAAACAGCCCAAATATACTAATCTCTCGTCGTTTCGACAAACACTTTCCATTAATCCTATAATTATATATTTTTTAAAGATGTCTAAAGATACAAAACTGCCAAAAATAGTTTGTAGGTCAAATTATTTGTTGATAGCAAACGAGTTTTACAATGATAACATACATATACATCTAACGAAAATGGTAACATTTTCTAACACACTTAAAAATGGATTGAGCGCCTGACAGAAGAAAAGATGAAAGACCAAAAAAGAAGATTTAACAATATTACTTTGATATTTGAAATCTGGGTGTGGGCCAATGGGCCTAAATATATACAGAAGAAGTAGAAATATTGGCCTGAGGAATATCTGTAGTTAATGGGCCACACGAATTTGGTGAGCTAATCTTTACCATCTTCACGCTTGTCCTAGACAAATTGCCAAAGTGATTCTCACTACCATCTCTAATCCTCACTGTACATTAGTACATTTTTTTTTCTTTCTATGAATCTATACCATTCGTTCTAATTAATTCCTTACCAACTTTTCCTTCGTAACGGGTAGTCTTTTTCCAATTCCACATATATAATTTCTAATTCCATATTTAATTTATATAATATTTGAACAGCGAGTGATTGACATCAAAGCACCAGTGGTCTAGTGGTAGAATAGTACCCTGCCACGGTACAGACCCGGGTTCGATTTCCGGCTGGTGCATTGAGCTATGAAGAAATTGGCTTAAGCAATGGTTGGGTCCTTTGCACTCATCTGATTTCCAGATGGTAACGCCACAGTCCTGAGCTCTTCCTTTTTTTTTGTTTTCTTTTCTGTGTTCAAGAAAAAGGTTATAAGATTGAATCCAAACTTTACTAAAAGTAGGTCCAATTTATTTGTTTTTTTCCCCATAGTAGGTTCAATTTTAAAGTCAATTCTAAAAGGAACACAAAATAAATCATTAATAATCAAATATATAAATTTGAGACAACAGACCCAAAAACAAAAAAAACGTAGCAAACATCATTGTATCCAAAGGGAAACGAAATTTATTAATCTCCTTTGTTCCTTGAAGAACAAACAATAGGAGTAGGAGTAGCAAACAATCACAAATTTAACAACATAAAACCAACACAATTTTTATACGTCCTTTCTTGGCATTGGCACCTCAAAAAAAGAATAATGAATAATCGAAAGGGAATCAAATGAATTTAAAAGCCTATTAACAGATAATTTGGTCCTCATGGTCTTGTCAATACGCAGAGCTACTCTCACTCGCAGAGAGCGAAGGTCCTTCGGATTTGACTAAGCTTGAGCTATTGCTACTTATCTCTAGCCCTTGCAATCGCCCGTTCTGCAGAAACTCCGATACGCTCTGAGAATTCGACATCTCCATTGGATGGCTTGGATTGAAACTATGCATCTGCATGTCCTGGCCGTTGATTGAGCCATGATATGGTGGAATTGCCATGAATGTTGAAGGAGAATACTGAATCTGCTGCATTCCCATATCAAACGAATCTGAATTACCCGAGATTTCGCCTGTCTCCATCTTCATCCTTTCCACTTCTTTCCTCAGAGCTTCGTTTAGAGCTGTTTTGTATCAACAACAGCAAAGCAGAGATTTAAGATCACACAGAGGCAGAATGCACCAAAATGCATACAAAGAATTAGTTTTTTTTGTTTACCATTACGAAGCTGAGCTTGTTGCTCCATTGCTTGTAACCTTAGTTTCAGCTCTGTGTTTTCGTTTGCCAACCCATTTGTGTCCCTCTGATCAATCAAACGACATTGAACTAAGATTGTTAAAATTCACCAAAAACTTGTCTATCAAGCTTGTATTTTTTCTTGTGATTTGGTGCACTGTGTAGAACAGAGCAAAGACCTTTACTTTATTCTGTTGAAATCAAAGAAGGAAATGAAGAGAAAAGAAACCTGGAAGAGAGTGAGCTGAGCAGAGAGAGTGGTAGCTTCGGTTTGAAGCGATTGAACTTTACGCTCAAGCTCCTGAATGTATCTTGCTTTTCTCTCCTTGGAACGAGCTGCAGATTGCCGATTCGCTAGAATCCTGTAATCAATCCCAATCCCTAGTTTTTGTAATTCCTCCAAAATCATTGGAAATGATGTTCAATTCTGGAAGCCTAATGGGAGATTAATAAAATTAGAGGAAGGACCTTTTGGCGCGTTTGGGATCGATGTTCCAGAGCTCGGAAAGCTTTTCGGGAGGCATGGCTTTCTTTGCGTCCATGATTTCACTGGCATACATGGCGCATCCAGCGTCAACGGAATTGCTGTGACGGTGGCGAGGACGAGAGGAGGAGGAGGTCGGCGGAGGAGTGGCGCCGGAAACAGAGTTGGAGGAGAGGGATGGATTTGGAAAGGAGAGCGGCGGATGCGGATTTGAGGAGAGGCTATTGACGTCGATGAAGGATGAGAAGAGATCGTCGTCGGAGGGAAGGTCGTCGGAGGAAGGTGGAGCGCCGGAGGAGGAGATGAGCGGATCCATGAACATGAACATCGACATATCGTCGGAGCGAGATCGGCGGTGGAAGGAAGCGGTAATGGGATCGGCATTTGGATTGGGATTTGGATCGGAGGGGATAATAGCGGAGGTGGGCTTCGGTGGAGGATCCGATTTCTCCATCGGATTGATTTGAATCTGAGAAAGAAATGCTATGGATTCTCTGGTTGTTGCCGGAGAACAAATGTGTCTACGAAGAGACGAAGAAGGAGATAATGATGGAGATGAAGCTTTCTCTCTCTGAAATGAAGAGCGTAGGAGGAACTCAAACTGTGAGGAGAGAGAAGTGACGTCACTAACTATAAATTGCCATTGCGTTGAGAAAAAAAAAATGAATTATGATTTTTTTATTGGTCGGTTTATAAAATATTATTTTTTTATTTCTATAAAAAATTAGTGATGAAAAGTAAAAGGCACATTGACACGTGAAGCATCGCAACATCTTGTCTCCCTCTTTTTTTGTATTAATTATTAATTTCTTAAGTGACTAATTATTCGCTTTTATGTTTTTAACAGCTTAATTAATCTCCTAGTACCATTACACAAAGTTGTTTTTTTGGAGTTGCCTCAACAAAGTTTTTAACAATTATTGCATAACATCTCGCCACGTCTGACTCAAGATCTGCAATCGGAAATATGTACACAAAAAATACTCAAGATATATTTAAGCCAAGGATATAATATAGAGCCCTATAATATAATGTAATAAATATAGAAATTGGATTAGTAAAGAAGGACCAGAGTTTTCACAATGCTGATGACAATAAAATTTTAAGTCGTGACCTTAGACATGGAGAAAGCCAGTGGCGGAGCCAGAAATATTTTTTACCGAGATCAATATTAATATAATAATATTAAAATTATTTATTAAAAATTAATTTTATTGCTAAAAATAAACTAAATAATAATATTAATATTATAAATCCATAAATCATAGTTTTTTTTTCAATAAAAAGCATATGTGTATATATATATATATAGTTATATAAATACTTAATTATTTTGTATAAAATATACAAATAGTTTTATATTATTTTTTTATTTCTCTCAAGTATCAAACAATTAACAAGAAAAACAAAATAAAACAATTACAAAAATGTGCAACAGCAGCGAGAGTTGATCTTGGGACAATGGGGTCAGTGACTCTCTTGCTTCAAAACTTTAACCAAATCATCTATCAGATTTTTACTATTTACTTATACAAAATAATATTTATAAAAGTTGTAGGGGTCAGCTGACCCCCCTCATCCTCACCTAGCTCCGCCACTGGAGAAAGCTATGGAAGTTATGGAATACTTCCTTCTTCTAAATCCACGAATGAAACATGAACACAATCCAAGACATAAAAACAAATTTTTTTTTCTTGTCATACAAAAAAATTGGACGTTTAAGTCATGAATGAGATCACAATGACTAGTTGGGAAATCAGAAAACGGGATTAGTGTTTGGATGCGAATGTTTTGGATTGGTGGAATTGTTTATAAAAAAGCTTTCCAGTCCATAGACCATATTTTTTGAATCTCTTTATGGTGGAAAATGATGGAGTAGTTGTAGAAGAAATCAACTAAATTGAATTCGTTCGCAGGTTCGACCCCTAGCTGGCGCGTTAGCAATGTTTTGTTCTCCTCCATTTGACGAAACGTCGCGATGAGGATTTTTTGGGCCTTCTCTTCACTGGGCCATTTGCAATTGGGCATCACTTTATTTGCTGCTCAAATTATAAAGAAGACATCTCATTTACTTTCACAATTTTTTTTTTTTTACTTTTTACGTAAGCCTCTTTCTTATTCTCTTGAGCGCCAGAAGTGAACCGGCATCATTTAATAACTCGACCCTATGGCAATTAAGAAGACTAATGATGGTTACTCATACCAGCTAAAGTTTCTTTTTCTTTTTTTTTTACTTAATTTAATTATTTATCCAAATTTTTAAGAGTTTTCTTGCATTTAGAGATAAGCTTCTAAAGTTCTATAGAATTATAAACGAAAACTTCGAAGACTCGAAATAGATTTCTATCGTAGATTTATCGTCACAAAATGATGTTTGATATGTTTTTCAAAAGAGAAAACAATCTGGGTAGGAAAGCTCTCTATCCATAATATAGTGATCATATGTATACCTTTTGACATCCTCCTTCAAAAATGTGCATATGCTCTTAAATAATGCTGCGACAATATAATTCTTATTTAAGTAATTTATTCCTGTTTTTTTGTTTCTATTTTTGACATTTGTTATTGCTTTCAATTATACTATTGTCTTCTTCTTTTTTTGTTAAAGGAATCATAATCATACTACATCTTTCCTATAACAATTTAACCGCAAGTCTAGAAAATTGGTCATAATCAACACCATATTAGTCGTTAGGAAAACTTCTTGACTTTTAGTTTCGTGGGGACCGGAACGCACATAGAGAGATCGATATGTCAACAAAGTGCCATATATTTGAATATACCAATTAGGCCTGCGTTTTAAAACCGAACCGAGAAAGCCGAACCGAACCAAACCGATATTTTTGGTTTTCGATTCTACTTCATTTATGAGAGCTGAACCGATCGGCAGCGTTCTAAATTGAGTTCGGTTATCGGTTCACCAACCCGAACAGTTAATCGAAAGATATACTCCATTTTATCATCTTCCTTGGTCGCCGTCGTCATCTTCACCATCTTTGCCGTCGTCATCTTCACCATCTTCGCCGTTGTCATCTTCACCGTCTTCATCCAAGATATGTCGTCGTCTTCATCGTCGAGATCCGTAGTTGAGCCGCCGCCTATACATATTCTAACCTAATGTCTCGATTTGGAAGACAATACATACACATGTATGTATATAATAACACAAAACACATGCCCAAGCAAAAACATCAAATTTATTTCGAGTTTGGGCTCTGCAAAACTTTGGTCCAATCTTTTTTTTATTCTCAGTTAATCGAACCCTAACAGAAATAAATCGAATTAACCGAATTTATCCGAATATAACCAAATTTTAACTAAAAGCCCAAAAATTTCGGTTAGCTTCGGTAATAAAATAAATAACCGAACCGAACAGAATATTTTTTCGGTCAAATTCGGTAATAAATTTTGAAAACCGAAAAAACTAAACCATTTGAACCGAAAAAACCGAAATCGGAGGCCTAAATTATTACCCATGATTTTTTTCAATATTTGTTATTGGTATGCTTTCCAAGTAGGAAAAAAAATAAATTGCTATTTGCTATCGGTATACTTTTTTAATACAAAAAGTAAAGTACAAGGTGGAATAAAAAAGTACTATATTTGACTTTTAACCAAAATTAAGAAAAGATCGATCTTGCACATCTACCTACTGTCATTACTCAAATATGAAATGGAAGTTTTAAAAATATAAAAGGGACAAAAAGGTCAAAGACAGATCACAAACGCAAACATTTTAAAAAAAAGAAAAAAGGAAATGAAGGTGTTTTGACGGAAGCAGAAGGTGGCTGGCGCAAAGTAATGGCGGCGGCAAAAATGAAACTTTGATGACACCTCGTCGCTCTCCTCCACTGCTTGAAATGGTCAAATTAAGAAACTGTCGTTTTATCACTCTTCAATGCTTTCAACAAACACCAACCACTTCGCGCTTACTTTGTCTTCTCCCTCTCCCTCTGCTTCAGTCTCTACCTGGTCATGGCCTTTGCCTTTTAAGTCTCTCTGTTCGCGTCTTCGGTCTCCGTTGTTTCCTCTCTCGATATGTGTTCGTCACATGTCTCTCGTCTCCTACCTCTTCTCTTCTTCTTCTTCCGTTGCTGGTCTTCTACTTTTGCTCAAGACGCCATCACCAATCCCGTCGAAGGTTTTTAGGCCGTTTCCTCTTCTCTTTCGTTTAGATCTTCAAATAATTCGTGTCTGCGACATGGGTTTCCTTTGCTTTTGGATTCTCGCTCGCTGATTTCGTGCTGATCGTTGATTTTTATTTGGATTCAGTGAGGGCTTTACGAGCAATAAGAGACAGCTTGAACGATCCCATTCGTAGATTGAACAATTGGAGGCGCGGAGATCCGTGCACTTCGAATTGGACTGGTGTTCTCTGCTTCAACTCCACTCTTGATGATGGTTATCTTCATGTCAAAGAACTGTATTGTCTTCTTCACTATTGCTGCTTTTTGTCGATTCTTAACAATTGTCTTCCTTGGGGAATTGTTTGAAAAGCTTTCTTGCTTTTTTTGTTTTCACGTGAAGGCAATTGCTCAGTATGAATCTCTCAGGGAGCTTGTCCCCGGAGCTTGGACGGTTGACTCGTCTTAGTATCATGTACGTGTTTATACGCCATAAGTAGCTTCCTCTTCTTGGACCTGTTATGATCTTTATACCCAATGGTGAATAGCTTTCTCTGTGTATTGTACCACCTCTTCTCTAATGCCAGGGATTTCATGTGGAACAAGATAACCGGAAGTATACCAAAGGAAATTGGGAATATCAAGTCTTTGGAACTCTTGTAAGTCCAGAAGTTTCATTCTGGAAACAAGTTGAAGTTCTTTTTTTTCTATGTACACAAGTTTCTTGTTTACTTCCCTGCTTTTGAACTTGATGTGCCATTGCACTCTTCCAGGCTCTTGAATGGAAATCTATTAACTGGAAACTTGCCCGAGGAGCTTGGGTTTCTTCCAAACTTGGACAGAATACAGATTGATGAAAACCGTATATCAGGACCACTACCCAAATCGTTTGCGAATTTAAACAAAACAAAGCACTTGTGAGCTCTTTTAATCTTATGTCATATTCTACATAACAGGTGAGCTCTTTCTTCACCTCTTGAGTATGTTAATTTATTGCATCCTTTGTCCATCTTATCTTCTACCAGTCACATGAACAATAATTCAATTAGCGGGCAGATACCGCCTGAGCTTGGAAGCCTACCATCAATTGTTCACATGTGAGTTGGTCGTAGGCTAATTTGAATCTTATTTTAAAAATGTTCTGTTTTGTACCTAAACTCAGTTTTTATGTCTACAGCATGCCACACATGCTTTACCTATCTAATTTTGACGAACATTACTTATTTTTCTTACAGCCTTCTTGACAACAACAATTTATCGGGCTATCTTCCTCCTGAGTTATCAAGCATGCCAAATTTGCTTATCCTGTAAGTTTATGTTACAGTTTCTGTTGATTTCCCTGGTCCTATCACCAAACTGACTGGTGGTCCATGTATTTTTCTTTTTGACCTTTTTCTCGTGTTTATTTTGGCAGACAATTAGATAACAATCACTTTGACGGGACCACGATTCCAAGCTCTTACGGAAACATGTCTAAACTTTTGAAGTTGTAAGTGCTAGTTTCACAATGTATCTTGAGCTCAAATTCACTGAAGTGTGAGACTGGAAGGGCTGTAGTCATGCATTGGATTTGAATTTACCTTTGCATACCTTAAGCCATATTAATTAGGATAGTGCATTCTAAACGTAGGTATGGTAGTTTATTTTCTCCGTTTTGCTCGAATTTTTTGACACAAACTATATGCGTTTGCTATGCTAACCTATGCATATTTTTCTATCTGTCCATGGGCAGGAGTCTTAGGAACTGCAGCTTGCAAGGGCCAATGCCTGATCTTAGCAGTATCCCGAACCTTGGTTATTTGTAAGTTTTATAACTTACCTAGCCGCTTCCTTTAATAATCCAGCAACAGCCTTGGCGTATTAATATCATCTGTTTCTGATTGTTCGACATGAACTCCAGGGACCTAAGTCGAAATCAGTTAAATGGATCTATACCTACAGGGAAGCTTTCTGATAGTATCACAACCATGTAAACTCTTAGTGCCTTTTATTTACTCTGAGTTACGTACTGTGATTAGTATTCCTTTTTTTTTTTTTTTTTGTTAGAATTGGATTGCTTTTAAATTTGATGTTTCCTGATGAAAATATTGCAGCGATCTGTCCAATAACAGTCTAACTGGAACCATTCCAACAAACTTCTCACGACTTCCACGGCTTCAAAAGTTGTAAGTGTGTGTGATCGGTGTAGCTTTTCGGTTTCTGAGATGCTGTTCTTAGTACTATCATTTTTGGATATGAAGATGGCTGATGGTTTGTTTTGCTGTCTACTTAATGTGGCAGGTCGGTTGCAAACAATGCTCTGAGTGGCTCCATTCCCTCTAGCATATACCAGGACAGAGTGTTGAATTCAACCGAGACTCTTATCGTGTATGACTCTTAAAATAATCAATCATATCTCCTTTCCTTTGACCTACAAGCATGTGCCAACTTTCTTTATATTATCTCTTGATAACCGTTATTTCCTCTATGTTTTTCAGGGATCTGCGGAACAATAGTTTTTTAAATATTTCTGGCAGATCCGATCCCCGCCCTAATGTGACCATCTGGTTTGCTTCTGCGCTTTCCTATTTCATGCATACTTATATTTTCGCTTTGCATATCATTCTAGCTACTCAATGATGTATATAACAGCTTATTGTTTGCTCATTCTGAAATGTGATACACTCTTTCCCTCAGATTAGTGTCCGGTATCAAGTTGACATCGTTTGTTTTCCAGGCTTCAGGGGAATCCGTTATGCTCAGATGAAAATCTGCTTCGATTCTGTGGATCTCTAACTGAGGAAGACAATAATCAGGGTTCAACCACCCCTAATACAACTTGTTCTCTCTGCCCACCTCCTTATGAATTTTCTCCAGAATTACTTAGACGGTGCTTTTGTGCTGCTCCTCTGCTTGTTGGGTATCGGCTGAAGAGTCCTGGTTTCTCGGATTTTGTTCCTTACATATCCGAGTTTGAGCAATACATCTCCTCTGGTCTTAGTTTGGATCTGTATCAGCTGCGCATTGACTCGTTCCGGTGGCAAAAAGGACCTAGACTTCGAATGTACCTCAAGTTCTTTCCTGTTTTTGGTTCAAATGCCAACAATTCTTTCATATTCAACCGTAGCGAGGTTCGGCGAATAAGGGGCATGTTCACTGGATGGAACATCCGAGACGAAGAGCTGTTTGGTCCCTATGAGCTTATGAATTTCACATTGTTAGATGTGTACAGAGATGGTTAGTAGCAGTATTTTAAAAGAGAACTAGCTAACTTTGTTTCTCAGCGTCCCAGATTCGGGCTTGCCTTTATTTTCTTACTGAGCGATAAAACTGTTGTATACTTGGGCTTTTTGTTTTGATTGTCCTGATTTTGTGTGTTTGCAGTGTTTCCTTCATCTTCGCCATCTGGTGTAAGTAAGGGTGCAATTGCGGGAATAGTTCTTGGTTCAGTTGCAGCTGCAGTTACGCTAACCGCTATTATTGCCCTTATCATTATGAGGAAACGTATGAAAGGCTACGCTGCGGTTTCTAGGAAAAAGCGATGTAAGCATTTTCTTTTGGGTCTGATATGTGATCAGTGTAGATTATCTTCCGGATTTTTTTGGTAGTGAAGTTACGATTTTGATTCATCCATGTGCAGCTTCCAAGGCTTCTTTGAAAATCGAAGGGGTAAAGAGCTTCACTTATGCTGAGCTGGCTCTGGCTACGGACAATTTTAACAGTTCCACTCAAATTGGGCAAGGGGGTTATGGAAAAGTCTACAAAGGTACCCTTGGCGATGGAACGGTTGTGGCAATCAAAAGAGCGCAAGAGGGATCGTTGCAGGGTGAGAGGGAGTTCCTAACTGAAATTGAATTGTTGTCGAGATTACATCACAGAAACCTTGTTGCTTTGGTTGGATTCTGTGATGAAGAAGGTGAACAGGTACTTTTTGTCCAAAACCCTCTTCTGCTTGAGATCCAAAACCTTTTATGTTTCTCTTATTGCTTGTATCGTCAATCGTGCAGATGCTGGTTTATGAGTACATGGAAAATGGTACTTTGCGAGACAACATTTCTGGTATGTTTTTCTTACTCACCGACTCATTTATAGTGTTACTTGTTCTCTATGTGACTCTGTTCTGTGTGGATAACACTTATCAGTTTGATGTATAAATTTGTGGTTTGGCAGTTAAGTTACAAGAGCCTTTAGACTTTGCGATGAGAATGCGGATTGCTCTAGGTTCAGCCAAGGGAATCCTGTACTTACACACAGAAGCTGATCCACCAATATTCCATCGCGATATCAAAGCTAGCAACATTTTGTTGGACTCCAGATTCATCGCAAAGGTCGCAGATTTTGGACTCTCAAGACTCGCCCCAGTGCCTGATATGGAAGGCATCTCACCCCATCATGTGTCTACTGTTGTAAAAGGGACTCCGGTAAGATCTCAATCCTGCGTTGCTGCTGTAAAAATGGTTTCTCAAACTCATGACTGAGACTTTTTCTTGTCGACTTGCAGGGTTATCTTGACCCGGAATATTTCTTGACTCATCAATTGACTGACAAAAGCGATGTATATAGTTTAGGCGTAGTGTTCCTGGAGCTCTTGACAGGAATGCAGCCAATCACACATGGCAAGAATATAGTTCGAGAGGTAATTCTGGCTAGATGGTAACAGCTTGTTCTCCTTCTTGGCAACATCTAAAACCATTTCCAATGTTCTTTTCCGACAGATCAACATTGCCTACCAGTCTGGTTCGATATTATCAGCCGTGGATAAAAGAATGAGCTCAGTTCCAGCGGAATGCATTGAAAGGTTTGCAACTTTAGCGCTGCGATGCTGCAGAGAGGAGACCGATGCGAGGCCTTCAATGGCGGAAGTTGTAAGAGAACTGGAAATCATATGGACACTGATGCCGGAATCTCGGGTAGCCAAAACAGCAGATCTGTCTGAGACAATGAGTCAGCCATCGTCATCAGCGAATTCTTCAATCATGAAGAATTCGAATCCTTATTCATCAATGGATGTCTCTGGCTCTGACCTTGTCAGTGGAATTGTTCCCTCCGTTACACCTAGATAGCAACTTTCTTCAAACCAGACACGATACACTCTTTTGTTTGATTATTCATTGTGTTTGTTTTTGTTGTTTCTTTGTACTGTTGTACAGGAAGAAATTAGTGTAAGCGATGTAAGAGTAGTATATGTTTGGTCCTTGTGAAATTTGTTGCCAATCCTGGTCTGGTTATGTGATTTATGTAGTTCTGCTTCTTTTGTGTTTTGATTTGGATTATTTTCCTACGAATCAAGAATGGATCTAGCTACTTTCTCTAGCTTTATTAGATTTAGCATAAATGCTTTTACCTTCGAATTAATATAACAATCTTACAGTTCCCAAATTACACAACCAATATAATACTAAAACACATTACAAAGATTTGTCTCGAATTTTTTCCTTATGGAAATACATTTCCATAGCTAATTTAGGAATCCTTAGAAACACCACTATCTTTAACATAGATATGGCTTCACTAAGGGAACCAAAGAGCTGCTTAGGTGCATCGACATTACTTCGTTGGTCGAACCAACGAGCTTGCCGCCAATGAAGACGGCTGGGACCGGCTTTGAACAGCCTAGCCTCATTAGTGCCTTCTCGATCTCCCGGCATTCGGGGTCCTTATCGATCTCGTGGATCTTAGGGTTAACCCCGAGATCCTGGAAGAGGACTTGAACAGCGTAGGACAAACAACACGAACTCTTGCTGAATATAACCACTCCTTTTTCGGATGACATTCTCATAACTTTGTCCATTTTCTTGATTTTACTTAAGAGCTCGGTGTCTTGAAGAAAATGAAGAAGAAGAAGATGGATTGAAAGAAGCCTTAGAACAAAGAATTCATGCGACCAAACCCAGAGTTCGAGCTTGGTGTTGCTTGTGACTCTAGTTGCTTGAGTCGCAGGCTATTAATAACAAGACAGAGGAAGAATCCGAATCCAAATACTGAAAGAAAGGCAGAGATCACAAGAAGATCGTGTTGAAAATGTTCCCTAAAGCGGCTTTACTATGAACAAGATGATTCGATGAGACCGAACCTTTTCTTGAGCTTTACGCTTTTTTTCTTTTGTAGGGACCAAGACGAGTTGCATAAAAGACAACTGGTCTTTCCATGTTTTCAAAGATACGGTCTCAACGATACTCGTACAAGTTGCTAAAAAGAGAGCCATTGTCGTTGAATATTGTTTGATGCTTGATGCTTTTGGACCATTTGATTTATTCTGCAGATTCCATGAATATTGGACATGGAATCTTGGTGGACCAAACTGCAACAAAAAACCCACTTGCATTCAACTTTCCATAGCTATTTGGACTTGGTTGGGTCTTAAAAGAAAAGCCCACATTTTTGGCCTATTCTTGTATATATCCATAACAAATCTTACCATATGAATTCATGTGTGGTTTAAAATCGAAGGTTATACACATAATGCGGCCTGACATAATGGTTAAAGAATCATATCAAAAACAATAATCAGGCAGTGGGAAATTAAACAAGTCCGGACCATTTAGAAGAAAATATAACTTAACGTGCAGTTCCTAGGAAAATCAGAAAAGGTAGAATGAAGAAGAAGAATGCGGATAATGGAGAAGAGAATCAGATTCACCACAAAAAGTCAACAAAGAGTAATTATTTTTACAGTGAAAAGACAATCTAACGGTTATTAATTGCCTTGTAACTTATACCATCAACGGTCAGAATTTTAGAAGTCACAAACAGAAAGAAAGAGTTTTTTTTTTTTNAAAAAGTTTTTTTTTTTTTTTTTTTGTGTATCGCCTTGTAACTTAATATATCTTTTTTTTTTTTTTTTAATCTCCACTAGCGAGTTCTTTACCAAACATTTTTTGTTTTTTCCATATGATGAAATAAATTTCCAAATTCGGATAAAGCCCTTTGGTTAAAATCTAGCTGATGAAGAATTTGTGCTGATAATTTCATTTTGCTTTAAGAGTCCTCATGAATTGATTTGAGTTTTGTGAATATCCAAAGGATATACAACAACACAGTGACGACGAACTTAGCAGCATGAATTTGTGTTTTCAAAATCCCGTAAAGTGTGGTAATCGCAGTCCCTTGTTCTCCGCATTGAAGACCTCGGATTTCACGTATTTCAAGCTGACTACTTCGAAATTGGGGTTTCATGGTCGAGTTTTCGAGAATCGTAAGAAGAAGCCGACGGCTGCAGCAGTGAGATCTGTTTCTTCAAGTGCGGTTGATACCGTAGAGGGGACGACGAAGAAAGATGTAATTAGTGGAGGAGAGAGTCGTGTGTACGACGCCATTGTCATCGGCTCGGGGATTGGAGGATTGGTTGCTGCAACTCAGCTTGCTGTTAAAGAAGCCAAGGTTTTAGTTCTTGAGAAATATCTGATTCCTGGTGGGAGCTCTGGTTATTACGAAAGAGATGGGTATACATTTGATGTTGGCTCTTCTGTGATGTTTGGTTTCAGCGATAAGGTTGGTCTCTTCATCTGATTCAAAATTATGATTTCAGGAGGATTGAACATAAGTAGAAGCCAAAATATGTATGTAATAACTAATAACGCTCCTATAGATGAGATTTTTTTCCTAAAGTTGAAGCAATGCCTTAATTTGAAGGGAACAGGGGAATCTAAACTTGATAACTCAGGCATTGAAGGCAGTTGGTCGTAAGATGGAGGTTATACCTGATCCTACCACTGTCCATTTTCATCTTCCCAATAATCTTTCTGTTCAGATTCATAGAGAATACGATGATTTCATCACTGAACTTACGAGTAAGTTTCCCCACGAGAAGGAAGGGATCCTCGGATTCTATGGCGACTGCTGGAAGGTCTGATGTGACTTTATTTTTGAAATTTTACGACTGTCATTCTGTACATTTATATATTACAAGCTCTTGCTTTGTGTTGGTCAGATCTTCAACTCATTAAACTCTCTGGAACTAAAGTCACTAGAAGAGCCTATTTACCTTTTCGGACAGTTCTTCCAGAAGCCGCTTGAATGTTTGACACTCGGTATTCGTCTAAATCTTCTAAAACGAATTTGGACGCTTAAATCATGTTTGATGTTTTTGTATTTATTAGTTTCTGTGAGTGTATATACGCCTGCACAGATACACGCAGCAAAACCGACATGAATCTTGTTATGTTGTTCTCTGTGTTGTACAGCTTATTACTTACCCCAAAATGCTGGGGATATAGCTCGGAAGTACATAAAGGATCCTCAATTGTTGTCTTTCATTGATGCAGAGGTGAGAACAAACATTTGTCTCAACCTGCGCAAGTTTCTCTTACCCAATTTTATAAAACACCGTTCATATTTGCCTGCAGTGTTTCATTGTGAGCACAGTCAATGCTTTGCAGACGCCAATGATCAATGCAAGTATGGTAGGATTCTTGTTTTGACCTTTGGTGTATACCCGTGTTTGCTTTCTGGTCTTCGATTTTCTTATATGTTCGAGGATAGGTTTTATGTGACAGGCACTATGGAGGAATTAACTACCCTGTTGGTGGTGTTGGTGGGATTGCCAAGTCTTTGGCAGAAGGGCTTGTTGATCAAGGCAGTGAAATACTCTACAAGGCTAATGTAAAAAGTATAATACTTGATGATAGAAAGGCTGTAAGTTTCTGTGTTACTTAGAAATTTCAAATTTTATTTTCCTTAACCCTTTGAAATTCCTTTTTGGTTATGAAAATTGTTTTTTTCTGGACCTAAAATTTCAGGTTGGTGTAAGGCTAGCAGATGGAAGAGAATTTTTCGCTAAAACAATAATTTCAAATGCTACAAGATGGGATACGTTTGGTAAGAGAAAGCAATGACTTCTGTTACTGTCGAGTCTTCTTTTGTAAGAATACTTAAAAATGGTATTACCGTGCTGTAGGTAAACTGTTAAAAGGAGAAAAGCTCCCAAAAGAAGAAGAAAATTTCCAGAAAGTCTATGTCAAGGCTCCATCATTTCTTTCAATCCACATGGGTGTTAAAGCAGAGGTTCTCCCTCCAGATACAGATTGCCATCATTTTGTGCTTGAGGTTTGTTAGTTTCCTACTAATATCTAATCCCTTGGCCGAGTTGGGGGTATTCAGTTGCGACTTTGTTCTTCGTTGCATATGCAGGACGATTGGAATAATCTGGAGAAGCCTTATGGCAGTATATTCCTCAGCATTCCAACCATTCTTGATCCATCTTTGGCTCCAAATGGTCGGCATATACTCCACATATTTACAACTTCTTCCATCGAGGATTGGGAGGTAATGCTCATCTTAGAAGAGTGAGACCAAGCATAAAATATACCTTTTTAGATCTACAAATTTAATTGCAATTTTTCTCAGCTTTAGAAAATTCTTCTGGCATTAGTGTGGATATGCCCATCTTTATTTCTCAAATCATCTAAATTTCGGTACTAGGGACTCCCTCCAAAAGAGTATGAGGCGAAAAAAGAAGATGTGGCGGCTGGAATAATACAGAGGCTAGAGAGAACACTGTTTCCAGGACTCAGTTCATCTATTACGTTTAAGGAGGTTAGGCTTGTTCTTTGTTTCGCTATGATTTGCCATGCACATCGTAGAAATTGTGAAAGTAGGTCTGCATGATATGAGACAGCTGTATTATGCAGTACATGAGAGAAAGCATATGCCTTATTTGGGTATTTAGCCTGTATATCTAAAGGTATTTCGTGGCAGGTGGGAACACCTAGAACACACAGGCGATTTCTTGCTAGGGATAAGGGAACTTATGGGCCAATGCCAAGAGGAACCCCAAAAGGTCTATTAGGCATGCCGTTCAATACAACTGTAAGTCAAAGAAAAGATAGATGGTTCTGCTGCTAAATGGTTTGGCTAATGGAAGGATGGTTTGACTAATAATAGGCTATAGATGGTCTATACTGCGTTGGGGATAGTTGTTTTCCTGGTCAGGGAGTTATAGCTGTGGCTTTCTCAGGAGTGATGTGCGCTCATCGGGTAGCTGCTGATATTGGTGAGAAAGGTCATGTTTTTGCTATCTGTTAGATAGACTTGTTGATTGCTGTGACTATGAGCATAAGAAGCAATCACTTTCGTCCTTTGATTTGTAGGGCTTGAGAAGAAATCACGGGTACTTGATGTTGGCCTTCTTGGTTTACTTGGTTGGCTAAGGACACTCGCATAATTCTAGTGATTGGTGTAGTTACAAAGCTAGACTGAAAGAGAGACAGAGATCAGAAGATGTTTCGATGGAAATTTTCCCAAGTCTATGGGCTTTATTATGAACAAGATAATTCGATGCGACCGAACCTTATCTTCGTCTTTTAATCCTTTTGTGGTTAAGGACCAAGAAGAGTTGCACATATGTACAAAATGCATTGATCTATCATGTTTGTTTGTACACACACTAACAATTCTGTTAGTAAACTAGACCAATATTAATTATACGAGACATATAACCTTATTATGATCCGAAACAAGTAAAATCTTATGTAGACCCATGTTTGGTCTTATCTTATCCTTTGATAATTAAAATCAATAATTCAGAGAGTAGGTACTGTATCCATTTTTTTTTTTTTTTTGGGTCAACACTGTATTGAATTTTCTACCAGAATTGTTTGATCACGTTTCAAAACGTGTTAATATGGAAAACAAATTAAAATTCGTTTGAACCAGCACACGTAAGCTAATTCGAGAATTTTCGAGTACATGTTAGCTTAATTGGTGGGCATATCGTTCTGGTCCAGTCAACTATTCGTATACACTTTCTTGTTAATAAATAATTAAAAATTCATTCAAATCAAGATATACATTCACATTACAAACAGCATGTCAAGTGGGCATGTCATGTATACCTGTCAAACAAGGCTTTAGCTATTCCAATAGGAACTCCTTTCTAATTAGTATTTTTGGGACAAATATAAATATATTGTTAACGCCTTCTCACGCTCTGGCTATATTAGGTTTGCCATTTCCTTAGAGAAATGCAAAATATTTTATTCTTTTATTTTTTTATTTTTTTTTTAAACCGAATACTTTATTATTACTATACTTATTGTGTACGAAAATGCAAGTGTTTTTGTTACTTGTGTTATTACCTTTGTAATAATGTTGTCATCGTGTGTTATAATTCGATTAAATGTGTGTGTGAACTTCTGAAACCAATGAATAAAACATCGACTTATAATATTGCAACGTGATGATTCCTAGCCCTAGTTTCATTTGTTTTGTCGTATTCCCCTCGTTTCATTGCTTCGTATAAGCTTGATCAATCGATTTTTCCTAAAAAATAATACTAATCAAGTATCTCAAGTTTTTCCTTTCCTTCAATCTCAGATTCTGAATCTCATTCGACTCCATATATACGTCAACATTTATTCTTATGTTTTTGGGTTTGAAATTTGATGTGATTGTAAAACCAAAATTAAAATAAAAATTCAGTTTCAAAAAAAAAAAAAAAAAAAAAAATTGATGTTTTTTGTGAACCAGCAAAATATCTCTCCAATCATATTAAATATCTAATTCTTTGTAATAAATGCTGGTTTTAGTATCGTGATGGTGATTGTTGTTACAAATGGAATGAGAAAACAATTTAAAGAAAAAAAAAATAAGAGAAGAGAAGAAATAGATGTTGAATTTTGCCCAATAATATTTTAATTATTGTATCTTAAGTTCAACATATTATACATATACTCTTCCAAAAACAAAAAAAACATATTATACATATAACCACCACATTTCTAAATGATATGCATGCAGCATGAGCATGTCTTTATTATTTTTATTTTTATGTTTAAAGGTATATATATAAAAGGGTGCTCTAAATTTCGTTATGACCCTGAAACTCATTAAACTCCCCAACAATGGCGACCATTCCCTCCCACAACCTTCTTCTTCCTAATCCTATCAACAAAAGGACTCACTCTTTTTCTCTCAAACCACACTTTTCACACTCTGCTCTTATCACTTTTCCGGCGAGATCATCGCCGGCGAGGGCTATTTCCAGAACCGACGAGGCGTCAATTTCCTCACGGCTCGAGCTGCCGGAAAACTATGGGATTACGACGGCTGAGGATATTCGCCGGCGGGATAGAGAAGCTATAGAATCGAAGAGTTTGAGGGACACGTGGCGGAAGATCCAGGGAGAAGATGATTGGGCCGGGTTAATGGATCCGATGGACCCGGTTCTGAGATCCGAGCTGATCCGGTACGGAGAAATGGCCCAGGCCTGCTACGACGCTTTCGACTTCGATCCATTTTCCAAGTACTGTGGCAGCTGTAGATTCACGCGCCACAAGCTGTTCGATTCGCTCGGGATATTCGATTCCGGCTACGAGGTGGCGCGTTACCTCTACGCGACGTCGAACATCAACCTCCCAAACTTCTTCTCGAAATCGAGATGGTCCAAGGTGTGGAGCAAGAACGCCAATTGGATGGGATACGTGGCGGTTTCCGACGACGAGGAAGCCACGCGCAGCCGTCTTGGACGCCGAGACATCGCGATCGCCTGGAGAGGGACCGTCACGCGCCTCGAGTGGATAGCGGATCTCAAGGATTTCCTCAAACCGGTATCCGGAAACGGATTCCGGTGCCCCGACCCGGCCGTTAAAGCCGAGTCCGGGTTTCTGGATCTCTACACAGACAAAGACACGTCCTGCAATTTTTCGAAATTCTCGGCGCGTGAGCAGGTTCTGACGGAAGTGAAGCGGCTTGTGGAGAGATACGGGGACGAGGAAGGAGAGCTGAGCATCACGGTGACGGGACACAGCCTGGGCGGGGCTTTGGCGGTGCTAAGCGCGTACGACGTGGCGGAGATGGGTGTGAACAGAACGAGGAGAGGGAAGGTGGTTCCGGTGACGGCGTTCACGTACGGAGGGCCGCGCGTGGGGAACATTCGGTTCAAGGAGAGGATGGAGGAAATGGGGGTGAAGGTGTTGAGGGTGGTGAACGAGCACGACGTCGTGGCCAAATCGCCGGGACTGTTCTTGAACGAGAGTGCGCCTCACGCGCTTACGAAACTGGCGGGAGGGTTGCCGTGGTGCTACTGCCACGTGGGGGAGAAGCTGCCGTTGGATCACCAGAAGTCGCCGTTCCTCAAGCCCTCCGTTGATCTTTCCACCGCCCATAACTTGGAAGCTCTCCTCCATCTCCTTGACGGGTCAGTCTTTTTTTCCATGAAATACAGTCACTTTTCTCAATTTTTGTTTTATTTGCATTTCATCCTGGAAAATATTTTAGTTTTCGCGGCATAAACATTAATTTGGTTTTAAGATAATCATCAGTAGGGAGTAATAATTTAGAGAAAACAAGGAACACAGCAGCTAATCTTATAAAAGTCAAAGAGTTGAGGAGACAGAGATCTCGGTGTATCTCGAGATTTGAGAATCTCACATTTTCCAACAACCTTCTTAATTATAAGGAATTATAGTAAAACAATTTTTTCATAAAATGAATAGGAGGATGTGATCATTTAATTTGATTTACGTGGCACTGCCATGTCTTTATCATTGTTGTCAACTTTAGTTGCTATTTCTAGATCACTCTCCATTTCTCGCAAGTAACTTAGCGCATGATAATATTGATATATCTGGAAAACTATAGTATTAGCTTTTAAACATTCCATGACTTTTGTGGAAATTTGATACCTTCTGTCTTTAGAAAATCAATTTGAGGAGACTAGATGCAATTAAAAAAAAAAAAACAGGTATCATGGGAAAGGAAAGAGATTCGTGTTATCGAGTGGGAGAGATCCAGCATTAGTGAACAAAGCATCTGATTTTTTGAAAGACCATTTCATGGTACCTCCCTATTGGCGCCAAGATGCTAACAAAGGAATGGTCAGGAACTCTGAGGGCCGTTGGATTCAGCCAGATCGCATCCGTGCTGAGGATCACCATGCTCCTGACATACATCATCTTCTCACCCAACTCCATCATCCATCATAACTTTTTTCTAATTAATCAGTCTTTTCTATTTTGTGTCATTGCTTTTTTATATTACACACAAAAAATATGCGTTCCTAACTTCCTATACCAGGAGAAATACAAAGAAATTTAGTCTTCATCATAATCTGTCTCAGGACTCACTCTTCTTGTTCAATCTGGTCAAAAGACTCCCACCAAGAAACAGGTCCCAAACCATCATCATCTATGTTCCCCTGCACATTTCACCAGATTTTATTACTGGACCGAAAAGGGGCAAACCAAAACTTCAGGAGAAAGAATCTAAGTAACTAGTGTTGTTGTTATTATGCAAATACAAGTGGAATAGCTTCAGAGAATGAATTTGATGAATGAACTTACAGTGACCACCATAGGAGCAAAAGGCTTTGCGTCCTCAGTTCGCTCTATTGGAACTGATGGATAGCTGATGCTCTCAACCCGAAACTTTATCTGCTAGTTACAATGCCACGTTATCGAAACAGACAAAATTTACGCCTAAAGAGAAATTAGGGAACCAAAAGTTAACCTGACAGGAATCGTCGATAATATAGTCTTCTTTCGGTTCTCCAAATTCCCACACCCATCTCATCTGATTCCTGTTAACAGAAAAATAGTATACTTTGTGATCCAGTGAAATATTCCATAAAATGCAGGACACATTTTTCATACCTGTTGTAAGGGTCATGCTCACAGCGGTTAGGTGTCGGTATAAGTGGAGCAGGCACATAGATATCATCAAAGAATCCAAGTGTTACTGCCAGGTATAGAGGAATCATAAGTATGTAAATGAATAACAATAGCCATAACATCAAAGTATAAGCCAACTTTTAAGTCACCAATATGCAGAACACAATATTCACAGTAGACTCTTGAGGAAATTCCAGTAAAATGTAGTACTCACAGCGCAAGCCATTGGCATCAGATTCTTTGAACTTTGCAGCTATGACCTCACCAACAAATGGACGAAACACTACAATTCTAAAACCTACCTACAATCACAAGGAAAAAATAAAAGAAGAAGAAGAATTAACATCACAACATGAGATAGTGAGTCGAGGCATGATGAGAGCTATTACAATATGTGAGCAAAACCGTAGTACTTTCTTCCAACCAAATATCAGCAAGCTTTGTGGTGAATGTTTATGAAGTCAAACCAAATATCCTCTTAAAGCTCAGAAACGAACATTCGAAACTCTAGTAAGGTGATGCTGAGTCTACACGGTGATGGGTAAGCAATGATGGCATTGCAGAAGAAGAGCAAGAGAAAATTAAAATCATTGGGAGGACATGAGTTTAAGAAAACCAAATTCATATGATAAAAGAAGAGAGATGAGAAAAAGATCCGTAATTAGAATTTACCTTATAGGTGGCAGCACCATCCCCGGGTAAAACGAACCCTCCTTCTACTGATTTAATGTCGTAAATAGATATGCAAAGCCCCAAATTTGCCAAAACCTTTAATATCAAAATTCAGGTCTGATAAAATTAGCAGACAATGGAAAACATAATGGAAAAACAAAAGGCCAATGACCAAACCTTGTCCAAGAACACATTTTGAAGCACTGACTTAATGGCATCTTCGAGGGGGAGGTTAAGGAGGTGCGGAGGCACTCTTAGTGTATGCTCGAGCTCGCTAAGATTGAACATTTCTACAAATCGTTCAAAGTTAGAATCCTAAAAGCCTGACACGATTTTCTTACAGGTTCCGGCCTCCTGGGCGCCTAGGTCTTCTGTTTTTTTTTTTTTTT
>OVAY01001464.1:0-28962 GCA_900406395.1 Kernera saxatilis | reverse complement strand
TGTTTACAAAGAGTGATTTTGCTCTCTATTTATAGGCAAATACATAGTGATTGAATATCCATCTAATTGAATTCACCTAACACACCATGTGTTAATTGATTTTTACTTAACACATTATGTGTTTTTATTAGTTTTATAACAGAAGATATTAAGTTATATGCTCAAGTTGAAAAGAGTATAAATATAAGGCCCCAATTTTCAAATTCCACGTCTCCGTGTTATTTTTTTCCTCTTCTTAGTAAAATGTCCTATGGTTTTTTTGGCTGTTTCTATCTAAAACTAAAAAAAACGTTTATCCACAGTTTCTTTGACTGCCCAGCTTTATACACTTATGTGAAAATCAATCCCTCTCAAACTCTTCTCACCACTAATTTCTTCCTCTGGAACATTCTCTTCTCTATTTTTTGATTCCTTGGCTTCAACAGTGCTTTCTCAATTGCGTGTTCTTGGCTCACCTTCAGGTACTGTTTCCAATGCCTTGGAAGATGTTATAAAGGGTTTTCTCAAATTGGTAGAATTAGTTCGTGGGTATCGAGAAAACGAAGGAAAGTATTGTCCTTGTATGATAATTCTCTGGTTTAATCTTTTTTCTGCGATTCGTTTCTGTGTAGAGCAACTGAGATCATTTCGTTGGCTAATTCTGGGTGTTATTAGTCTTTTCTTTCCTGGGAAATTTGTTTTTTTTTCCTCTGTTGATTTCTCCTTCAGTATCACAATTGAAGCAAAATAAAAAAGGTTTATTTTTCTATTTCTATGATCTTCCTTGTAACCAAACTGGATTTAGGAAGAGTGGAATTTTGTGTGTTTCGAATCAGCTAATTTTGTTCTGTGACTATGCAGTTACTTTGATTCACTGAGAAAATGGCGACTGGAGTATTGCCAGCTCCGTTTTCCGGGATCAAGAGCCCGGATTCGAAACTCGGGTTTGGTAGAAGCTTGAATTTTGTGAGAATTTGTGATTTGAGAAATCTAAGATCTGCTAGAAGAAGAGTTTCCGTGATCCGGAATTCGAATCAAGGTTCTGATTTAGCCGAGCTTCAACCTGCATCAGAAGGAAGCCCTCTCTTAGGTATATATGCATAAGAGATTCAATCAAGAGTACTGTTATGGTTGAATGCTTGTATGTTATACTGCGAATGATTCGAATCAAGGTTCTGATTAAAGCCTTTTTGCGAGTTTTCGTTTAGATTGAATGCTTGTATGTTATATTGGTTTTGTAGTGCCAAGACAGAAATATTGCGAGTCATTGCATAAGACCGTGAGAAGGAAAACTCGTACTGTTATGGTTGGAAATGTCGCCCTTGGAAGCGAACATCCGATAAGGATTCAAACGATGACTACATCGGATACAAAGGATGTTGCTGGAACTGTGGAAGAGGTTTTTGCTCTGTCCTTAAATCTGTTTGCAGTTCGGAATATTGCTTTGATTTCCTGAGATCCACGACCTTAATTGCGTATGTGCATGCATCAATAAATGAGAATTTGGTGTCAGATGCTTGACTTCTGCTGTCCCGTAAAGCCTATGACTGTTCCATTGACATTATAGAGACGACTGCTGTTGGTTCTGTGATTATAGGTAATGAGAATAGCGGATAGAGGAGCAGACATTGTGAGGATAACTGTTCAAGGGAAGAAAGAGGCAGACGCATGCTTTGAAATAAAAGATAAACTTGTTCAGCTTAAGTAAGTCGATGGCCATACCGAGTTTTCTGCTATGTGTTTGTGGGTGTTTGAGTAAGTATGAAACTGAAACTGGTGTTTTGTATGTGGGTTACAGTTACAATATACCGCTTGTGGCGGATATTCATTTTGCTCCTGCTGTAGCCTTACGAGTAGCTGAATGCTTTGACAAGATCCGCGTCAACCCCGGAAATTTTGGTACAGAATTTTAATTTGGTCTTTCATTTGTTTCTTTAACTTGAGAATTAATGATTTTTTGGCCTTTGCAGCGGATAGACGGGCCCAGTTTGAGACGATAGAATATACAGAAGATGAATACCAGAAAGAACTTCAGCATATCGAGCAGGTAGAAGAAAACATTCGTGTCACTTGTCTTGTGAGACCTGTAAAGTATTAATCAGTCTAAATCCTCTTTTTATTAGGTCTTCACTCCTTTAGTTGAAAAATGCAAGAAGTATGGGAGAGCGATGCGTATAGGGACAAATCATGGAAGTCTTTCTGACCGTATCATGAGCTATTACGGGGATTCTCCGCGAGGAATGGTGAAAAATCTTCAAGCCTTTGAAAATGTTTTTCTTCTTACACATGTACTGTTGTCTGATTCGAGTTTGTCACACAGGTTGAATCTGCGTTTGAGTTTGCACGGATATGTCAGAAATTAGACTATCACAACTTTGTGTTCTCCATGAAAGCGAGCAACCCGGTGATCATGGTCCAGGCGTACCGTTTACTCGTGGCTGAGATGTATGTTCAGGGATGGGATTATCCTCTGCATTTGGGAGTCACTGAGGCAGGAGAAGGTGAAGATGGACGGATGAAATCTGCAATTGGAATTGGGACACTTCTTCAGGTACCTCACTACATAACATAGGGTAAAGATCTTTCCTTTGATGATTCATATAACGTTATGATTGTTGTAATTACAGGACGGACTAGGTGACACAATAAGAGTTTCGCTGACTGAGCCACCAGAAGAGGAGATAGATCCGTGTAGGCGATTGGCCAACCTCGGGACAAAAGCTGCTGAACTTCAACAAGGCGTTGTATGAATGATTCTTCTTCAGACGCTTCTCTACTATAGTTTCCACTTAATGATACTAATGCAACCCTTTGTATTAGGCACCGTTTGAAGAAAAGCATAGGCATTACTTTGATTTTCAGCGTCGGACAGGTGATCTACCTGTACAAAAAGAGGTAAGACTGTACATTTTGAAAGGGAAAAAACAAAAAAAAATTCTGTACTTCATGATGTCGTTGCCAAGTATCAAAGAAATCGTAATGATATGTCCTGAAAACTATAGGGAGAAGAGGTTGATTACAGAAACGTCCTTCACCGAGATGGTTCTGTTCTGATGTCGATTTCTCTAGATCAACTAAAGGTGAGCATTTATAAATACTCTTCTCTTCTTCTTCTATTTATTTAACGCAAAATCTAGACTGATCATTTGTCTTTCCTTTCACTATTTCGCTTTCTTTCTAGGCACCTGAACTCCTCTACAGATCACTTGCTACAAAGCTTATCGTGGGCATGCCATTCAAGGTGGGATATGGTTCATTTTGTATTAATGAGAGATGCGATCTCACCATAATGATTTGATAGTGGTTCCAATTCTCACTTCTCGAGTAATGCTTGTTTAGGATCTGGCAACAGTGGATTCAATCTTATTAAGAGAGCTACCGCCTGTAGATGATAACGTGGCTGTAAGAATCACCCTTTGTTTCTCTCTATCATTTTCTTATCATTTGACTTGGCTGACTATAAACATTTTGTTTTTGTACAGCGTTTGGCTCTTAAACGGTTGATCGATGTAAGTATGGGAGTCATAGCACCTTTATCAGAGCAACTCACAAAGCCGTTTCCCAATGCAATGGTTCTTGTCAACCTCAAGGAACTATCTGGAGGTGCTTACAAGCTTCTCCCTGAAGGTAGTCGAAACTTCCTGAAAAAACGCACAATAAGGAAACAACTTTTTTCCGGTTTTTCTTAGCTTCGGCGATTTCAGGTACACGCTTGGTAATCTCTGTACGAGGTGATGAGCCATACGAGGAGCTTGAAGTACTCAAGAACATCGATGCTACTATGATTCTCCATGATGTACCCTTCACTGAAGACAAAGTTAGCAGAGTACATGCAGCTCGGAGGTAATAATACAAAATTCTCGCTATCTAATCTTTTGCTGAGATAAAAGTTAATAACCTTTATCAGATGAAGTGATAAACTCTTTCCGGATTTGTAGGCTATTCGAGTTCCTGTCTGAGAATTCAGTCAACTTTCCCGTTATTCACCACATTAAGTTCCCAACCGGAATTCACAGGTGGATAACGACTGAAACCCAAACATCAAGCTTTGGTGCAGTGAATGGAAAATCTAATTTGATCTTATGATCGATGGTTTCTTCCTTCTCGTGCACAATGCAGGGACGAATTGGTGATTCACGCAGGGACTTACGCTGGAGCTCTTCTTGTGGATGGACTTGGCGATGGTGTAATGCTCGAAGCACCAGACCAAGATTTCGATTTCCTTAGGAATACTTCCTTCAATTTATTACAAGGCTGCAGAATGCGTAACACTAAGACGGTACACATGTATTTTCTCAAAATCCAAGCTCATATAAAGGTTAAAAACTTGCGAAATCATCCTGAGTGTTTTGTCACAGGAATACGTATCGTGCCCGTCTTGTGGAAGAACTCTGTTCGACTTGCAAGAAATCAGTGCCGAAATCCGAGAAAAGACTTCGCATCTGCCTGGCGTTTCGGTTAAACAAAAAAACTCAAAACTTTTGTTTGTTTTCAAGAAAAGTTTTATGGTTTTGGATTTGTTTAAATGAATGAATTGAATAATGGCGCAGATTGCAATCATGGGTTGCATTGTGAATGGACCAGGCGAGATGGCTGATGCTGATTTCGGTTATGTAGGCGGCTCTCCAGGAAAAATCGACCTTTACGTTGGAAAGGTGACACCTTTAATCTTGAGTTTCTTGATCTTTTCATGTGAATGTGTTGGTATGTTCACTGAGTTTGAATTCTCCTAGCATTTGGGTCAAAACAAATGGGTTTTAAATTTATGGACAGACGGTGGTGAAGCGTGGGATTGCCATGACGGAGGCAACAGATGCTCTGATCGGTCTGATCAAAGAACACGGTCGTTGGGTCGACCCGCCGGTGGCTGATGAGTAGATTCGCAGTGATTTCAACGGCGGAGATGGATGGATCATTTTCTTGAAACTGAGTGAGACAGAAGATATATATGTGTGTCTGTGTATATATCTATTTGTTGTGTATTCCATCATATTCAACAATGGCCATATCTCTAAATGGATAAAAGTTCTGAGGCCAAATAATATAACAGATGCAAGTTAGGAGAAGTTGCTGATGCGTTGGCCAAGGAACTTTATCTTTTCTTCTTGCCTAGATGAAATAATTACTCTAAAAAATTGACTTATATCATTTCTTTGAAACAAAAATATTAGATTTCAAAAATTTTATCCGAAAATATTATCTCTAAATTGATAATAGTTCTGAGGCCAAATAATATAACAGATGCAAGTTACGAGAAGTTGCTGATGCGTTGGCCAAGGAACTTTATCTTTTCTTTTTGCCTAGATGAATCATTAGAACTATATTTGGATTTTCATTTGATTAAAGATTTTATTTACTATTATAACATTAAAAAAAATACATTATACAAAGAAGATGACGAAATTGCAGTTTTCATTTATCTAGAAAAATATCATAAAATTGCAACGTAGTACATTGCAATTTAGTAATTTGAATTAGTATGGCCACCGTCCTAACTCGAGTTTAATCTTAATAACATGCGTGAGTTATAAAAGACAAAAAAAAAAAAAAATGGACAAGATCAACCCTTCCAAATATATAAATACATTATATATTTGTTCACAAATATCCATTCTCTTACAATTAAAACACTGTCATGACATACAAGCGTCCATATAGTAAACAAGAAATTAAATCATAAGAACACAAGATTCGCTTCTTTTATTCTTCAAATAATTGCGACGTAAACATTTTTATTTATTTTTACATCAATAGTTTGAATATAAAGATATAATGGAGACTTGAAGAATAAAAAGAATCAGATTAATCGAAGAGACAGCAGCAAACGGGACCGGTGGGTCTGTCGAAGAGGCAATGGCCGTCCATGGCCGTGGTGTCGGTGCTCCGGTGGCAATGGGTGTCGCAGTCACTGTCTTCTTTGCAGGTTCCTCTCAATCGGCATGGTCCGTCTATTTCTTCTTTTTCTGTTTTTTCAATTAAATTCAAGAAATTTATATTAGGCCAAAAAAAAGTTTAATTTTTTTGTTCCTGACCTATAGCCTACTGATTCATATTCAAATACATATTGTTATTGATTAAAAAACGAAAAAAATTGTACTTTTGTATCAAAATGTTTAGCAGAAACATCTATTAATGTAAACTTAAGATAAATGGAAACACATAAAAACACCTGCAGATTGGGCAGTAACAACGAGAGAAAAGATGACGAGAATGGCAACAAGTTGAAATCTTGATGACGCCATTTTTTCAGTTTATATTTTCTTTTGTAATGCAAGATATTCAACTTGAAATTTGTGTTTGGGAAAATTAGGATCGATTTTTGGGGGTTTTATATGTAAAATTAGTTTTAAAGATAGTAACTTTTGATTTTATTTTTAAAGAGTAGACCATTTTTAGTCAATGTAGCGATAAAAATAAAAGAAATCTCCTCAAAATAGAATTAGCTGTGGTTTCTTACATCTAAATTTGGTGAGGGATAAGAAAGAATGGACGGTAGGGGAGTAACTTTGATTATTCGAAAATTTCAAGAACATTTTTTTAACATATATCAGTTGGCCCATATGGCGTCGCATGGAAAATCATCGTTGCATGGTTATTTAATATAATATTTGTGTCTTTAGCCTTCTCAAGACAGATTCATTCTAACGGCAATTAGCTAATGCGAGGTTAGTGTTGATCGGAAGTTTTGAAAAAGAAGCGTGTATCGAGCAAGAACTTTTACATCTTATTGAAAAAATGTGTTCGACATCGATCAAAAATAAATACGTTAGAAAAACGTGTATATAATGTTTTGAACAAAAATCATCAATAGAGCCGGGAGGTATAATATTCTTCAAAATACAAATTGAAGCTTCACAGAAGTAAATCTACTTTTACTTTGATTCATCTCAAACGCCAAAATCCTTGCCAACATGACAAATCCGGAGGATTCGACGTCACTGTGTGATTATTCTCAATGAATTACGTAACTGGTCTTGTGATTGTAAATGTAAAACCCGAGTGTTTAAACATACATTGGTCCAACTCTTCATAGATTCTTTTGATCAAGTGTTTAGTGATCCCCCAAGAAAATAACTACTAGTTAACTAACTAGTGAAACCTCGAGAATCAAATAAGTAGAAAAAAGGAAAATTGTACGAACAAAACAATCAAATAAACATATACCAAATTTTTTTAGACAAATTTCGGAGATCGATGGCGGTTTCAGTCTCTTCAGAAGATCTCAGTGGCGGCGTATTCATATCGCGATCGACGAATGTTCTCTCTCCGTTTCTTCAACACATATCCACCCACGCCGACCATACTCGCCGCTGCAATCGCTCCAACCGCGATTCCGGCCATCTTTTCGCCGCCATTTTCACCGCCTCCGGAGGATTTTTTTCCTTCCGTTCCGGTAACGTCGGTGTGACTGAGTTCACCGGCTTCCGGAGATTGTGACGGAGGCAGCTCTGGAAATTCCGATATTGGTGAATGAGATGGAGACATTTGCGGCGGAGATGAATAATGCTCAATCGGAGACGGAGACGGAGCCGGTGAAACTTCTTCAGTTGGAACCTCACCGGATACGATTCCTAACATTAACAGAGCTAAAATTATTGAACCGAGTTTCATCATCTCCAAGATTCACCCTCTCTCCTCTCTCTCTCTCTCTCTTTCTCTCTGTTTCTTCTCTCTTGAAGAAGAAGAGACTGAGGAATATATATAGGGTGCGCATGACGAATCAGGTTTCGCCACGTCGGAGGTGTATAGGAACAAGATACGGAGCGAAGCATCAGATCAGCGAGTCATTTTATTCATATTCCACTTAAAGTTCATGTGAATGACACTGGAGAATTGCTTTGGCACCTAACAGTCAATGCTGAGATTTCAAGATTTTAATACTGGATCTTTTTTTTTTTGTCTGGTTAATGGATCAATAAATATTTCATAGGGAGAAGCAAATTCAAAGGAAGGAATAATATATAAGAGTCAATGATCAGAATCGTAAGGCAAGTATCCACTTTATAATGTTGACGCGTACGTAAACGGAGCAAAGTTGATTGTTTTTGCTTTTAATGGTTGACTTTTTAACTAATTTTATAAGGTTTGACAACTCCACGAAAGAAGAAATGTAATTAATTTAGTGATATAATTAAAGAGTTATGGATTAGGAATCTAAAATATAAAGAATAGTGAAATTCGAATCGAAGCATAGCCGGAGAATAGTCTGCGGTGAGGGGGCGTTGCCGGAAGGCGATTTCCCGACCACTCAATAGCATGTCTAGGTGTCTCGTGAATTGGTGTCATTGGGCTAAAAATTCTAATTCTAATCGGGTTGGGCCTATTTATACTAATGGGCCTATTGTATTCTCGATGTGGTTGCAAGTGTTTCTGCTTCTTCCCTCGCTCCACCACAACAAACATTTACCGGCGATCGGAAAACCCAGCAATGAGCAGTACGGCAGGGAAGCTCGTGACTTCGAGATCGGAGCTTGACCTTGATCACCCTAACATCGAAGATTACCTTCCTTCTGGTTCCTCCATCAATGAACCTCGTGGCAAGCTCAGCCTGTAATCCTCTCCGCATTTCTGTGATTTTTTTTTTTTAATTTCATTGGATCGGCTGATTAAGTATCAGCGTTCCGTCGTTGATTGCAGGCGTGATTTGCTCGACATCTCTCCCACTCTCACTGAAGCTGCTGGTGCCATTGTTGATGTAAGATAAATTTCGACTTTCCCAAATGATTCTTTTTCACCCAAATCTGTCGCACGATTTCTCTTGTCAAAGACTTCGATTTTTGAATGATTTTTGCAGGACTCATTCACAAGATGTTTCAAGTCGAATCCTCCAGAACCTTGGAACTGGAACATTTACTTATTTCCATTGTGGTGCTTTGGGGTTGTTGTTAGATACTGTATTCTCTTTCCCTTGAGGTCAGTTCCTCTTATCTATTCAATCTATGCAATTATATATATGCTTCTTCTCCTATCCAGTGCGTGTTTCCCTTCTGTATGGAGTATTGGGTTCTTTTCCATAGCTCAAAGTTCAGATATTGCTGCCGTGTGTGTGGACTGAGCAGTTCATTGTTTTAAATCTGCAGGTGCTTCACTTTAGCTTTTGGGTGGTTTATTTTCCTTTCATCATTTATCCCCGTACATTCGCTGCTGAAAGGTCATGATCGGTTGCGGAAAAACATAGAGGTGGGATTGGATTCTCTGTTTCTCGTTTGTCTTTTGCTTTCAGTGTTGTTATTACCTATTCTTCCATCTAGATTTCGGCAAGATTTTGTTTAAACACGGGAAAATTTTCTTGTATATCTTCTGCTTTGTTCATATTCTCCTTCCGTGTGGATCAACTACTGATACCTTGATGTTGAACTTTGTATTGTCTTTTATTGTATTACCAGAGGGTCTTGGTGGAAATGATATGCAGTTTTTTTGTCGCCTCATGGACAGGGGTTGTCAAATATCACGGGCCACGGCCTAGCATCCGTCCTAAGCAGGTCATGTTTCCTTTTAAAAACTTTTGATTCTGAACTTTACATCTCCTTGGTACTTGTATAGCTATGCTTATTTTATGATTGGGGTTTAAACAGGTCTATGTTGCCAACCATACTTCAATGATTGATTTCATCGTCTTGGAGCAGATGACCGCATTTGCTGTTATAATGCAGAAGCATCCTGGTTGGGTTGGTAAGTCTCAGGGTGTTAGAGCGCGCAGAAGTGTGCTTATGACCTTTATGATTTGTCAGTTTTTAATGGGCTTGTGATTGATTCAGTGACGAGGGATTGGTTTGTCTTTCGTTCATGATTGTGAAAGCCATGACTGACTTTTGTTGCTTTAAATATGAAGGGCTTCTGCAAAGCACAATATTAGAGAGTGTAGGATGTATCTGGTTCAATCGTTCCGAGGCAAAGGATCGCGAAATTGTAGCGAGGAAGTATGCATGATTTTTATCCCCTTTAAGTGTCATTATGTAATCTACTCATATTAATCATGGGAACATGAATCACATAATTCAGGTTAAGGAACCATGTCCAAGGAGCTGACAATAATCCTCTTCTCATATTTCCCGAGGGGACATGTGTAAATAATAATTATACAGTGATGTTCAAGAAGGTATATTGGACCTAACTTTGATGTGTTTTGCCCTCCTACTGTATTATAGTTTCTGATTCGCTTCATGGCAATGTTAGGGTGCTTTTGAATTGGACTGCACTGTTTGTCCAATTGCAATCAAATACAACAAGATTTTTGTTGACGCCTTCTGGAATAGCAGAAAGTAAGGGTATTTTCTTCAATACTTTCATATCAGCCTGGACAGATAATTTCCAATTTCTGAAGGGTTTTTGTTAAGGATAAAGAAGCATTTCCAACTAATTATACAACTGTTATTCTACATTTCTATTGCATAGTTGCGATTGAAACAAGTTGTCTTCTGGTGCAAAAAATTTATGGACATTTCCTTGCCTTGGTAACAAAAGGTAATGCATGGTCTTTGCAGGCAATCATTCACTATGCATTTGCTGCAACTCATGACATCATGGGCTGTTGTGTGTGAAGTGTGGTACTTGGAACCTCAAACTATAAGGCCTGGTGAAACACCAATTGAGTTTGCAGAGAGGTAAAACATTCTTCTCTTGGGCCTTCATCAGAGAAGGCATATACTAAGAAGTTTTTTATAAGAAAATAAAAAACTTGTCCTATCATTCTTTTGCGTCTAGTAGCTGGTCTAATATTTATGAGATCCACTTTATTTACTTGTCACAGGGTCAGAGACATGATATCTCTTCGGGCGGGTCTCAAAAAGGTCCCTTGGGATGGATACTTGAAGTATTCCAGACCAAGCTCCAAGCATAGTGAACGCAAGTATGTTCAACGTGTTTTTATTTCCAGAAATTCTGTTGTCATTATAAACAAAGCGAATATTTTCTTACACGGCACCATTTGTCCAAACTTAGAACTTGCATCAACAGGAAAAATAAATTTAAGGGCTCAATTGGTACATGTTGTGTATGCTGGAATTCCCAACAAGACTTGATGCTGATTTGTCTTTCTTTGAATTCACAGGCAACAGAATTTCGCGGAGTCAATCCTGGCTAGATTGGAAGAGAAGTGAATGGATAGATCAAGTTATGTTTTTCCTAGTGGTGTTTTATTTTAACATTAGATAAAACAAACCCATGCCTCATGTTCGTTAGTTCTCTATGTTTTTCAACACAATAATTTTGTGAATCGCTAAATAGACAGAACTCACTTTTGCAACTTGTTCGTATACTGCACAAATGGTGTGATAGTTTTTACTCACGACCTCTTCTACTTCTGCAAGCTTTTCTCCGTTGAGTCTGGGAAGACTAAGAACTGAAACGTGTTCTGCACCTGATCAGGTTGTTTCAAGTGTCTTGATTCACACAGTGCACCTTCTTTGCCTTCATTGATGCATTATAAGTGAGATGATTTGGAATAAACGGTTAGTACTGTAAATTCTTGTATGACCCATCATATTCGGCCTCACAACAAAGAGTTCGAAACTTTAAGATTGATGAAAGATACACAGCAAGTTTTTTATTGATTTCTTTGTGTATCTTATTTCAGTGTGCGACAGTTCTACAAGTTGGCCTTTGAAACCAAATCAGAAGAGTTGATATTGTCTCTCTCAAAACTAAAATTACTTATCTCCATCTTTCTCTAGTCCAAACTCTTGATGAAACAATTCCAATCATACATATAACTTTTAACTTAAGGAGACGTATGTAACTCGTACTCTTTTCTTAGCCTCGGATCACAATTCGTCCTTGGAGTCACTTTCGCTACTCTTCGTGGGGCTATCGAGTTTTTCTTTGGTCTCGGTAGTTTCTACTTTTGGTGTGGACTCGACAGTTTTAGGAGATTCCGTTGATGCAGGTTTCTCCAGTTTGAATGGGATTGTTGCGTGTTTCCTTAAAAACTTGTAAAATGCAACCACAGTGCGGTCTGTATCTACCGTTATCTGCTCCACACACAACGAAAGAAGACAATTCTCTGTTTTAGAGGGAATCTAAGAAGACAAAACCGTTGCAGCAAAGAAGTAAAACTTACCGGCTCTGAAGTCTTGTTGCCTGCAGGGAAGAAGAGAATTGTAGGGAATCCTTCTGCCTGCAAAGAATTTTAGGCCATAACCAGAAAAATCAACTCTGAGACTTTGAACATAGAGGGTTTCTCATTGTCTAGAGATGTATATTTGATACAGTCATTATGCTTATTACCTTTGCCTTGGGGTGTTCGTTGGTTGTTCCATCCATCTTGGCTATGACAAGAGAATCAATGCTTTGTAAATGTTTGGCAAGCTTGTTATACATTGGCTCAAGGGCTTGGCAATGGCCACACCATGGTGCATAGACCTGAGTTTTGTTTTAAGAACAAAGTATTGATGTGATGAGAAAACGTGACTGCTTATCCATTTATTGACGGGCTATGATATGATATAATAGGTACCTCGAGAAGAACATCCTTAGTGTCGTCCAGAACAATTTCATCAAAGTTATCTCCAACCACTATTTTCACATCTCCATCGTTCTGTAGCCACCAAAATTAAGTCCGGTGTTACATGTAGACATAAGACGAATCAAAGATGAGAATGAATCATAAGAAAGAGACAGCTTTACCTTTTCAGGAATGGGGTCTGACTTATAGAAAGGCTTAAGCTTGTCGCTCAAGAAGTCCTCCGCGAATGTCTGCAACAGATTACAGGTTAAACCTCTCACAATCTTACCGTGAAGTCAATTTTTACGAGTGAAAGAAACTTCAAAGAGATACACACCTTAATTTTATCTGACTTGATTTCGCCATCGAAAAAGTGTTTTTTAGGATCTTCATTCCCTGTGTAGGCAATAAGCTATGCACAGACCAACATTCGAGATGTATTTAGCCGAAAAGATCTAGGACTCAAGATTCTTATAAATGTGCAACTCGTTCAAACCTTAGAACACCAAAAAAACAGACTTACTTTAGGACCATTTCCAGACACACCAAAGTATTCAGCGACTGGCTTCCCATAATCCTCATTATCCAGATCCACAGTTACAAAGATGAGCTGTAGCAAAAAAACAAAGGCTTCTTAGAAGCAGCAACCAGACCAAGATAGCATAAAGCCTAAGATCGTCTTTCATGGATTTGTCTTGATGCGAAACAAAATATCAAATCAATCGAGTTAAACCAGCCTAGACCTATGTTCTTACCTTTCCTTTAAATGATTTCGCTGCTTCTTGAAATTCTGGAAGAACCTTTTCCGAGTCATTTTGGGTTGCGAACAATAACAGCTGCAAAGAGAACATATATTTTCACGTTAGAAAACCGGCCTACACCATCTTCGAATCTGAATTGAAGAATCCCACAAAAAAACATTGGACACACCTGCTTCTTGATTGCACTCTCAAAAATTTCAGGGGCATTCTCTCTTGTGAAAACGGAGACCAAAGCAAGCTTGTTGGCAGACACAAAACTGGCTAGAGCAGACTTAACAAATTCCCCATCTGAAGATCAAAAACCCAAAACATAATAAGCAAAGCCCAAGATCAAGATCTCTGAATCAATGCATAACAGAGATTTACAGAACCAACCAAAATGGCTAATCTTCTCCTCTTCGCGCTTAACTAAGACCAAAGCAGGCCGTTTAGACTCCGGATCGATGTGGAACATCTTGGCCACATCGGGGTTCACTGTTTGATAGAAGTTCACATCGTCTTCAGCTTTGGAAGCAGCAGCAAGTTGATCGTGCTCAGCACCCTGTGAATTTTCACAATTTGGATATGCATTGAGTTACTTTTGAGAACAAAAAAACAACGATTCAAAGACTATACCAAGTAGGTAGGAGGAACCATACCACCAAGGAGTTCAAGTAACCCAAGACGACTTTGTTCCCAGAAGTCAACACTTTCTCGGCATCATCTAATGTGGTTAGATTATACACACCAGGACCTATCTTCTTCTTCACCCATGTCACAATTGTCTCTCTAAATCACAAATTTGTAAGCTTTTCAGGAACCCTAGCTTTAATCAGATCCAACAAATGCCACAGCAATACAATTCACAGCTGAAAATTGAAATTTAGTAACAAAATACAATTGATTCGAGATTCACTCACTTGGTCCTCCCTCCAGTGTAAGGCTTGTGCTCGCCATCGACGAAGAAAAGAATGGTCGGGAATCCCTGAACGCTATACTGATGAGCCAGCTCGTTCTCCTCCGTCGCATCGATTTTGGCCAAAACGACACCATCGCCCTTTAGCTCCGTCGCGGCTGCCGCGTACTCGGGGGCAAGAGACTGGCAATGGCCGCACCAGGGGGCGTAGAACTCAACCATAACGTATTGGTTGTTCTCGATCACGTCGGTGAAGTTTCGCTCCTTGATGACCACGACGTCTTTCTCGTCGACTTCCGGCGCCGGGAACGGATCCGAGTCATGATTGCCTAGATCGGAGAGATCCTCGTCTTCCTCACCGTCGTACATCTCTGAATCTTCGTCTTCTCCTCCGTCAAATTCGTCGAGCCCAGCGGAGGTGAGCGGCTCAGCGGGACCGTCGTCTTCGTCTTTGAGATCTTCGAGGAAGCTGAGATCCTCATCGTCGACGTCGGAGGAAGAGGCGGCGAAAGAGGGAGAAACGGCGGAGAAAATGAGAAGAGCGGTGAGAGAGAAGAGGAGCAAAACGCGGAACGCCATTTTAGTGTGACTGTGAACTCTAGAGATGTTTGAGATCCAACAACTACAAAGTACAGAACTGGTTTCTTTGTACACATGTTCCTAGTTATCGAAAACGCCGTCGTTTTTTCAGATTACTCTATAAAATTGAATTATTAGACTATTAGAGAATATAATTATTTCATTGACTTAAAATTTGACCAACAATTCAAGGTTGGGGAAAACAAATCATAACCGAAGCGACGTTTTAATGCGAAATAGAAATAAAAGCAGAATCCGTTTAGAGTGTATTAAACCAGCTCGAACCGAATAAAATTGATACTATTTTTTCTAGCTATACTAATTGTAATAAAGCATGACCTTTTAGTTTTTTAAATCTATACCATATAGATAAGTCTATGACTCAAAAAATTTAGGGATTTCAGTTTAATTAAGTAGATTTTAATTAAATCATTAATCTTTCAGTGGCTGAGAAATTTAATTTGCTTCTCCTGCTTGGCTGCTTATTAAAGTTGAGTGCTTTGCTATCATTCTCCATTCATCAAAGTCAATAACTTACAGAATCAAAACCAGTAGCAATTGAAAAGATCTAGGAAAGAAACAACAAAACAAGAAACTAGCTAAAAGCTACTCTTAGCTTGTTTGCTGATTTCAAGCATCAGACTGAATCACAATCGTGCGGGTTATATTAGCATGTCGTTTCTTGATCACAAAGTAAATTCCCATTAAAAGAAATGATGCGAAAGAAATGCCTAACACTATGCCTACGGTTTCTCCTCGTCCTTCTTCTCTGTTACTCTCACTTGTGTGTTCGTCTGATGAAACTTTACTTCCTTGTGTATCTGCTTCTAAATTAGATGTCTTTGAAGGTGAAGGTGAAGGTGAAGGCGAAGAAGGCGAGTTTCTTGGTGGATTATTGTCAGGGAGTGATGATTTTGGGTGAAAGAAGTCGTAAGCTTCTGGAGAGAAAGCAGATGGGTTCGAATAAGCTGGACCATGAACAGGTCTGCTTCCTGCAACGGAGACACATAGAAGCAAAGACAAGCAAGAGAAGAAGAAGAGCAAAGAGTGAGTTAGGTATGTCATGTTGTTTTTTTTCTTCTCTGTAATCTAGATTTTGTTCTAGTGTGTGTGTGTTTTGGGGGTCTTTTATAGGATTGGTTTATAGGGGGGATAGTTGTTGCTTGAAGTGCAAATTTGTATGATTGTACAATAACAAAAGAAGATAAAGGTCTTTCTGAATGAGTGAAGAGAAGTCATAACAAAAGAACAAAATAGTTGTAATTTATTGTTTTACCCTTTGTAATTACATTTGTATGATTTAATATAGAAAAGGGCCATAAGATTCATTTTTTTCATCTAGTTTCATTTTTTGGGGGGTAAGGTTGGTGGCAAAGAATGCATGAAGAGTTTGTTAGCTTTAAGGAACCGCAATGGAAGATAAAACAAGGAAAAGCAAATTTATTAATCGGGTCCACACTTTAAGGTTTGCATTGGTTTTCTCTTTTTCTTCACCTTTAATTATTCCCGTTTAGAGAGTTAATAAGTGACAAAACTACATTAAATTAAACGAACCCAAAAACCGTAAAACGGTCACAAAACATGTTTTATTTCAAAGATTTAGCTTTGGTTCGGTTTGGTTCATATTTGATATGTTTCGGATTACTAAAAAGACTCAAATCAAACCAAACTTAGACCAAATCCGGCTCATTTTTTTTTTCATTTTTTTATTTTTAGGTGAGAGAAGATAAAAAAAAAAAGAATGCCTTTGTGTTTTTGACAACAGCTATATGATTAATGTAATCCATAATTAACATTAAAAAGGCGCTGGAAAGGAAACAGAAAGTTCATAAAGTGAGTTCTTCTCCTTCTTTTTTTTGGTTGAAAGTTCTTCTTGTGTTTCGTATATTATTGTAAAACATACGTGACAACTGTTGAATCCCAAGAGTAAATAGAATCAAAGCAAAATTAACGTTAACTCTACGAAAAGATAAAAGCGCATTTGAGACTTATCTTAAAGCAACATTGATTTATTAAAACCAACCACATTTACACGAATGGGAAATTCCATGAAATTAAAATACAGAACATATAAATAAATAAAAAAGATACAGATAACTTCTGCTTAACACAGTGGTAGTGAAATTTGTGGTAATCATCATTTCTGATCAAAGATTAACTTGGGGCTTAATTACAAGTTAGCAGAGCTCCTAAAGGAGCCAAGAGATTTAATCCCAGCCGCTCTTAGAACATGCTGATGGTATAATGCAGCCGCTACTGCTCCGATCATCGGTCCCACCCAAAAAATCCACTGTTCAAATTATCAAAAACATATAATTAAACATCATTAGTTTCATATATATTTTAACTAAACGAAAAATGCATGTGTCCATATAAAAGTTAATGACGTACTTGGTCGTCCCAGGCCTTTTCTTGGTTGTAGATAACGGCGGCTCCGAAGCTACGGGCCGGGTTGATTCCGGTTCCGGTGATGGGAATGGTGGCTAAGTGAACCATGAAGACGGCAAAACCAATGGGAAGTGGCGCCAAAACCGGAATGTGAGAGTCACGTGCACTTCGCTTGGGATCGGTGGCCGAGAAGACGGTGTAGACCAGGACAAATGTTCCGATGATCTCCGCACCAAGTCCGGTGCCTTTGTTGTAGCCGTCGGCGAGCTCGTTGGCTCCACCTCCATATCTAATATTATATTTTACCAATATTTTAATAACTAATAAACCAGCATAATCGTATTACAATTAGTCCTATAGACCACCAAAAACAAATTTTGATTAGATCTATTAGACTAAATTTATTTAAAATTAAGGAGTTCTGAGTCATGATCGAACCTGGTGTAGTAAGAACTTTGGAATGCTTTGACAAGACCGCAACCGCAGATAGCACCAAGGCACTGAGCAACAATGTATAACACTGTCCGCAACAATGACACTTTCCGAGCAATGAATAGTCCCACCGTCACCGCCGGATTTATATGACCACCTTTTTTTGTTTACACATGAATAACAAAAAAAAAAGCCTAATTAATTTTCTGGATCAATTAGTTAACATTAAAGGATGTATTTCAAATTGATAGTCAAAGTACCGAATTAATAAACCAAAGTAATTCAAACTAAAGTAGTAAACCGAATTGAGATTTATTATGGTTAGAATAAACCGAATTTGAATCCTAACTAATTCGAAAAAAAAGAAAGAAAAAAAATCAAAGCAGAAGTTGATGTTTTTAAGAAACCGTACCGAATAATTCCATATTAAAGTATTACTTTAATTACTCTTTTTCTTTCAAACATAAGCTCAAAAGCAAAAACCGAACTAATAAAACTCAGTTTCACCGTCTCTAATTAAACTAAGAAAATTATTTTGATTTTTCCCCCTTAACTTTATATTTACGTGAAAATATATGTACCGTGACTCGAACGTTTTGTATACTTACCGGAGATACCGGCGGTACAGTAAACAAGAACAAAGATCATTCCACCGAAAGCCCACGCAATTCCCAAGATCCCTACGCCGCCGCAATCAACTCCTCCGGCGGATGCATCGGTCTGAGCTTTGTAGCCGATCACGGTGAGGATTGAGACGTAGAGGAAGAGAAGTGTCGCCACAAACTCAGCTATGACAGCTCTATAGAGCGACCACTTCCGAAGCTCCTCCATGTTGAACAATGGTTCCGGAGGAGGATCATTGTAATCTCTCGCCACCGTTGCTCCGCCCTCTTGCACCTCCAAGTCCTTTGCCATTGATGAGAGAGAAAAGAGAGGAGTTTTAATGTTTGTTGTAGCTCTTGGTTTTAATCGTCTATGTATATATACTGTGCAAAGGTTTGGTATAAGCACATTATAAGACCGATCATTTTATGGTTATTAATTATGTCGACACTTAATTATAAATATTTTTTTTGGAAATAATTATGAAAGGAATATTGTCTAATCCGAATGCCTCAAATGAGCTGGTGGTATTATTAAAAACATCTCAATTTTGCTATAATGTTTGTCAGTATTATGAAGATATGATTTGCATATTATGTTTTCAATTACTTTCTATTATTTTGCTATATGTTTATAAATAACTGTTTATTTGTCTAAAAAATGAGTATTTTTCATTTCGCTCGAATGTAGTCACTTTATGCATGATAATTTGAATATCTTAATTGTAAATTAATTAGACTCCTTTAACAAAAAAATATAATTAACTAGACTCTTATGATTAAAAAAAAAAAACCTAAATAGATCAAAGGTTTTTATACTGCCACTAAAAACAAACTAAAAAGCATAGCCCATATAAAAAGGTTATAAAAAAATTAGACCAAAAGAAAAGAGTTCACCAAATAACCTTTCTCAAAATGTTTCCCATAAATATTTGATATATTAATTGTTGCTGCCTAAAGCCCAAGTTTAATATTCTAACTGAAGAAATAATTCAACTATCTATTTTCTTAAGATTTTTTAAGACACGTTCTTATTTGAGATGTATTAAGTTATCCTATCTGTGTGATTTATGATTCATATTTAGTTACTCATCAATATAAAATTCCTAACACCCAATTACTTCATTTTCTGTCAGTTGTTTCTCTCTTTTTCTCGTCCTCACACGAAATACACCCACTCACCAAAGAAACATTCCATAATATAATTTCCACAATTTATTTTTGCTTCTTTTTTTTTAACTTCTAATTTCATTGGTATTGTAGTCTATAGCGTAATGGAAACAAAGTCCTCGTAAAGCAGAAATACAATGCAAGGTAAAGCAAAATAGTTCAGACTGTACACCACATGGCACATTCGTATAGCCCAATCATCTGTCTCCAGAGTTTCCACTAATCTATGTCGAGAAGTTGTTTCTTCAATTCAACATTTTGTATATTATGCGTACATTTTCCGAATAACATAATTAAGGGTCAGAGACCCAGAGCTGTCTTAAATTTCTATGATTAGTGGAAGATAAACTTGTTTTAAGCTGTCCAACCAACCCTCGATTTAGACATATTCTGGTGTTTGCATTTATTTAATTGGATCCTTAATAGTATAATATTTTCCAATTGTTGTTGCAACGTCAAATTTCATCTCCTTACTATTCTTCTTTATCCAGATTTCAATTTTAAGATTTAATTTTCTGTTATAACTAGTCCAACGTGTTATCTAGAAATATTTGAATTACGGTTTAACAAGATGAAGTGCTATAACTATAAGTACTATATTTTCTGGCTGAACCAATATCCATACTTTTTCTATAATATTAAATCAACTATATATGTTGTATAAGAGTTTTAATCATGCTGCCCAACTATGATGACTTAAATTTATATGGATAATAACCTCAAAAACAATCAAAGATATATTTATCTACTGATGTCTTTTATCCCTTAAATTATTCCCGAACAAGTCCATATCAACGTCGTCACTCGTTACAATTATAAATTTTAATTTATATTAATCATATATATGAACATTAACGTGGGATATAGCTAGTTTAGGATATATATATATATAACGTAAAGTTCCACAAAATTTTTTTTGAGGAAATAGGAATCTTGTAAAGGTTATGTAACTAATTAGCATATGGAGCAACATGCCCATTTTTGGAATTACATTTTAGCGTGCAAGAATTTTCTGCAATTAATGTTTTGTTCACTAAAAAAGCAAAATCTCCACCCACATAACAAAGGTTATACTATTATACAAAGTATTTTCGTGTTAAAGATTTTTAAAATTAAAAATTAAAAAAAAAAAAGATTTTCTTGCACAATTATGGACGACCACACGGATTTTTTTAGAGATTTGTAAATATCATAGTTTGTCGCTGGTTTGCCAAGAATTCTGATTTCACAATTCAATCTAGTTTTCAATTGAAAAGAAGTTGGTTAATTTTTTCTTGTGGGGGTTAAGTTTTGGTTTTTAAGTTTAAGGATCAAACGAAAAGTAAACTAGGATTCAACTTAATTCCAATGCTTTAAATTGATTATTTTTCTAGTTTGGTTTTAGTTGAGGCGGGTTGATTTAAAGAGATCTGCTTAGTAACAAACAATCATATGTAGTAATAAAAATGATAATCGAAAATGGTTTAGCGAAAGAATCCTGATCGGTAATTTGATAGAAAATTTTGTCAACTATATATAAAGGGACTAGTGACAATATTTAAATATGAAGAAAGGTGGTTAAAACTAAAATGTTGGATTTAAAATTAAGGAAAAGGAAAATAACGAGGAGAAGATGATAAGAATGAGATCATTGGCATGCAAGAGCCGAACAACCAACGTTGAAGCTGTTATTATATGTAATCTTTGCCAGGCGAATTCTTCTGTCCACGTAACATTAGTCCCATTGCTCTTCTTCCTTCCAATTTCAATCAGTGTTGGACTTACATGCTTGATGCGTGCATATATTATATACCTAATTACACACACATATATATATGATGCATGTGACCATGTTTATGCATTTTGATTTAGAGTCTGATAGCATGGTGATGAAAGTTTGTTTAACAAAAAAAAAAGTTTTATAGATAGTATGCGTCTGTAATTTGTGTTAAATAACTAAATTTCAGGTTTTGTCAACAACAGATTTAAAATCTGCCTTTAATTTTAATTATAAAGTGGTTTGTTTGGTAATAAATTGGTTGATTAAGAAAGAAAGAGCGCAAGACAGATGAGATTTGGCCACAGCCCATAAGTGTTGTTTTTCGCAATCATACAAAATCATTACGTTATATAGTTTCTTTCCAAATTCTTGTATTGATTAAAAACACTATTCTTTTGCAGCAATTTTTCCCTTTTTTTTTATAAAATGTGTAGAATATATAGTACGTCATCGTTAATAATCAACTGATATATCAACATCAACACATTATTTTAGAATTAATAAAGCTATCACCACATATTATTGTGCACTCTCTAATAGTTGAACTGCCAATTTAAGCATTATAACTAATAAGTCTTGGTGTTAGTAATAATCGTTCGCAATAACTGTGTTAAGATGTAAAAACGAGAGAAAATGAGAACATTCAATACATCGACTGTTAGAATGACACCAAGACCTTAACAAAACGCAACAAGCGTTAACCAAAACTTAGTTAACATTAATTCCGTTAAAATCTATGGACTTTTACCAGTAGCTAACATGACTTTGCGTCAAACAACAAAAACAACTTCTCATATCAATCAAGATTCAAGACCAAGCTTAAGATCTAACACAATGAAGTAGACAAATAACGGTCTACGAACCAAACCCAAAGAACACTGCTAAAACAATAAACGGAACTATTACATTTCCATCTAAGCTTAGCCTTAGGAATAACTGTTGCTGCTAACACCGCATTATACCACGAAACTATCAACCAATTTATACTGTTATAAATCTTTTGATGCATTCACCAATGTCAAAATCCTGAATGATGCAGCACAATATCTAATATCTATCATCATTGAAGGAAACAACCTAAATCTTCAATATATATAGACAGCACCTTCGACAAGACATCAAACCACTTAATTATATGTTCATCCTAGTTTAGTGACCATGTCAATGATACCAAAAAGAACCAAGACCCAAAGAAGACTTCCAAAACAATCAAATTAACTCACATTGCCTTCGATTCACTATCAGATTCATAGCAAACTCAAGGAGTGCATAGTAAGTTAAAGCTTGATAGAGAGATCAACAGCAAAAGACGACTGCTTTACACTACTATTCAATCCCCTCAGATTCTATCATGTAACGAATCTTGTAATGCATTCAAAAATGCCGTACATGTTTATCATCCTGAATCTTTGGATACTCAAAACCAAGTTGATAGATTATAGAAATGAGACATTTTAATTTATCCCAAGAAAGGATTCAAATGTGCAATCCCAGAAATCCTCAATACCAAAATTATAGTATACTAAAAGCAAATCCTCGAAATCAAATACAAAAAAAAAACGATAAGAGAGCTCAAAATAACCTTCACTCGTTAGGAACATCAATGTCTCCATTGCAGATTTCCTCCTGAAGCTCCTTCGGGTCTCTGCCATCGACCGTGCAGCCGACGGAGACGCAAGTTCCTAAGATTTCCCTCACCGTTCCGCTCAATTCCTTGGCAATAGATCTGGGACGCATAATTTTGGCGATCTCGATAACGTCGTCAAACGAGATGTTCCCGTTATGTTTGATGTTCTTCACCTTCTTACGGTCTCGCTCTGGCTCCTTGAGCGCCTTGATGACAAGAGCCGCTGCGGAAGGAACCACGGTGACCTTAGCTTGACGATTCTGGACTGTGAGCTTGACGGTGACTCTCAGGCCTTTCCATTCTTTTGCAGTCTCCTTGGCGATGTCTTCTCCGATCTTCTTCGGCGCGAGACCTAGAGGACCGATCTTCGGGGCGAGTGAACTCGCTGCTCCGACCTCACCTCCGGTGACGCGGACGTAGACGTCGACGATCTGAGATGGGTCCAATTTCGGCGGCATTTTCTGCTAATCGTCTCTTCTCACTCACTCAGCTGCTAGGGTTTCGTCTTCTGTTATAAAGCGTTGCAGTTGCTAGGGTTTTTAATTGTAACGACGAATTTATCCCCCTAGTCCAATACGGGTTTGATTGTCCTTAACCGAAATCAAAAGTAGAGTGCCATTGGTTAAATCAAAACCAAACTTTAAGAAAGAATGTTCATGCTTTAAAATTAATATAAACCAAACAAAATTGGTTGATTTCGGGTTTTCTGTTTCGGTTCGGTTCAATGGTCGAGACGTCTGTAAGATTTTTAGAAGGTTAATTTAGGAAAAGAGCGTTTTTAAACAGAATAAATGGACTCGTGTTATAATGTGCAATTGCATATGGACTCNTTAAACAGAATAAATGGACTCGTGTTATAATGTGCAATTGCATATGGACTCTTTAAGGTCTGAAAGCCCAATCTGAAATCTTTTTTTCTATTTATCTTTTTCTCGAGGCTTTTTTGTTTGTTAAGATATATGGAATTGATGCAAAATAAATTGAACAAAATTGGTATATTTACATCGGAATTAAGAAAATAGAAGTTAAAAGAAAAACAGAGCTAACTATTTTTTTTTTGCTTTTTAATGTTATAGCTAACCCTAATACTAGATTCTAGGTTTCTTGCTTGTGATTTAATCGTGGCATATTGACTTTGATTTTGTTTCACTTGGTAGTATAAATCAATTGCATGATTACAGATGATGAAATTTTAGTGATTTTGTTGTTGTTGTTGTTGTAGTGTAGATAGACAATCTCGTTCTTTTTAGGGAAATTGGCAAAAATAACTATATTTGCCAACAAAATTAAGCACGTAACTATAAAAAAGGTTGGTTATGATATTCTGCATATAAACTTCAATATATACTTCAATATCCTTCATTTGGCGTGACATGGTTTTTTTTTGTTCTCTTTTTTTTTTTTCTTACCCCTCTCATTTTATTTTCTTTAGATATCTTCAATATAAATTGATTCAAACTTGAAATGCAACTAAAAAAATTATAGATTTTTTTCTACATATGACGTGGTTTGAATTTTTTCAAATGGATATATATTTCTCAAAAACCAAATAGTTTATTATAATTAAGAATTCACCGTATTATATAGAATACAATAACATTATATTCTATTTTTTTAATATACTAACTCTTTCAAAACTAAAAAAAATACATAATTTTTGGGTTTCGAGTTTAGCTATAGTGTTTAAAACTTAATTTTGGGTTAAAGTATAACTTTGTTGGTTTAGAACTTATGATTTACATTTATTCAAACGGTTTCTTTTTTTTTTTATAAAATGGATAATCAATTATAAGTAAACATTCGTTGTTCTATATAGATTACAATAGCATTCTATTTTATGTATCCGTTCTATTTGTTTATGATGTGTCTATTCTATTTTTTGAATGGACATTTTTGTTAAAATTATCTTAACATCTATCTACGTGAACACGTATCACTTATAAAAAAAAAACTCTACTAAATACATGTCCTTGGATTTATAGGTTTAACATGTTTTTAATTTTGTGAAACCGATATATATATATATATAGTTAAATGATGTTAATTAAAGAATTATCGTTCTATATGAAACATAATCGCTTTCCATACTATATAATAAATAATATAATATATTATTCTATTCTATGTGTTTTTATATAGTACACGTATTTTTAGTTATAAACACTATTCATCATTTGTAAAATATTTTTAGTTATAAACACTATTCAACATTTTTAAAAATTTGAATCATATAAGATGCACAAAAAATATGTGTTTTTTTATATGATCATAACATTTAATTATTTTATATTAAGAGATTAAATAAAAAAAATGATGAGATTGGGAAGCCAAGTTTCTCGAGCAAGCTTACTCTCTTTACTCATGATAATGTCATATTCTTCTCTCTCTTGCCAGCTAATTATGCCCACTTGGGAGGGCTAAAGCGTCCAAACATAACTGACTTAGTTACGTGCTAAATTTAATATTTCTTATAGCTATATTCTTAATTATGCTTCCCATTATGGACATTTCACAAATAAACCATTCTTTTTAGTCATTGTATATTTTTATGTAGATCATACAGTAGATGAGATATATGAAAAAAAAACGAAGGTGTTTCAAGCATCAATAAACAAAATACCAATTGATAAGAGGAGAAGAACGAAGATGGATATGATCATGAAAATGTAGGAAAAAGAGCATGTCGTGGGAAATTTAGCTCGGGAATTTACCATAATGTATCTAATCATGGATTTTTAGGTACTTTGGATTTATGATAATATATCTTCCACAAATATATGTAGAAACTAGTATAAATTTGTAGAGATATTAAGTGATAAAAAATCAAATTATTAATTTATGGAATATTAATTTAGAAAGGTTTTACTGTACTAAGAAAAGAATAATAATTATATGATTAGTTACTGTCTTCATCATGATCTTTGAGATTATAATTAATTGTTTTTCTTGCTGTATAGTTATTTGTGAATTTTCACTTTATGGATTCAGACTTTAGAAAAACCACATATTAACCTGAGTTTTTTTATTTTTTTTGCATTTACGTTTATATATTCATGCTATAATATAGATATATTCATCAAACGCATAGATTAATGAAAACGAACAATCGAATCCTAAAGCCTAATTAGCAACACAGCCTCTCAAAACACAAACGCAAAAGCTTCACGTCTCTTTCTCTTGGTCACACAACGAGAAACATAAATCATAGAAACCTCTTTCTCTCCACGAGAGTTTTTGCAAAATAAACCCATTGGTCATTTCTACTCCAGAATTGTTGTATGATCTATTCGCATTAATTATATCAGCGATCTAACTGTGTTTGTGAACCTTTAATGGACAACTTCACGCGATAAGAACACATAAACTTTTCCTTTTCTATTTTCTTGTCCATCTACCTAAAAGTGCGAGCCGATCTTGTATATGTAATTGGTCAATATTGGCATGTCCCGAATCGTATGCAAGTGAGTGGACTGAATATTCTTATTAGTTTTGAGATAAGGAATATATATATATATATATATATACTATACATATGCTTCTGGTTTGTACTTTGCAATTGTGATTGAAATTTTCAAAGAGGAATGGGTCTGTATACATAAATCAATATCTTATTGAGAGCTAAGAAAATTGACAAAGTTCAAAGGATGTAAGAAAGACAATGCCGAAGACATATATATATATATATATGTCTTTATACGAATTTCATCGGATACATTAATGAGTTTTGATGGTGTACATGCATACGTATTTTTGTATATTCAATTCAAAGTTTTTTTTTTTTTAAAGTCAATGTTAAATTATATTCAAATAAAAAAAAAAAAATTTTACATCAAGTGCAACAATATTCTAAAAAAAAAGAAAAGAAACATGAGAGATATGCAAGATTTACTCTAGTTACAAATTGAGAACCAAGTAATTAGTACGTTTTCAAACCGATGATCATTTGTTCGAATTGTGCTGATTCGATTCCGAACTGTTTTGTATATCATCATTTGTTCGAATTCAAAGATTTTTTGCATAACGGTCTCGTTAATCGTCAAGCCGTTTGTTTTAAACATTAACTCATAGTCATATATTTGAATACTTATAAATTGTTTTGACGTACAAATTATTCCGGTCGACAACATGTGTTTGACAAACGAGCAATTTTGAGAAATCCCGTATTGGTGATAGATGGATTGGTCGAAATGTTGACTATAATATATGTTGCAAAAATTTAAAATTCTTTTTCCAAAAAAAAAAAAAAAAATCTAAAATTCTTTTGTTACCTAATCATCAAATGTTAAAAGTTACTATTATCAAATGGTGATTCACATGCTTCCATTAGGATTTTAGTTTTTAGAATTGCAAAAGCTGTTGAACACAATGGTACTTAAATTGTATCGTAAAGAAATTCATAAGGTTATTAATTAAAATTCTAACAAATTTGTTAAAAAAGTTCTCTGCAGAATTCTTATCTGTGACATCGACGATCTTTCTTCTTCTTCCTTTTTTTTTGTGTATCGATGTTCTTTCATGGACCAAATGAATTATATAAAAGGAATCTAATCGATTAGTCACTTAAAAAGACTCCCCGTAACAAGTATAGAATAGTCCAATGACAAAGTGGTGATTCTGTCTTCAGGAGAAGACTCAGCGGTAATGGCGATTCACAGTGGTGGGAAATTAGGGTTCTTGAAAAGTGGAAACGATGAAAGATGGAGGATTTTGGATAATTCTTGGGATGTGATTTACGAGGACATAATGATGTACGGAGAGAATTGCATCGTCGTGGATGATAAGGTCAAAACCGTAATTTACGATGTGGATTTCAAGGTTTCGGATCTGGCTGAAGGTTTAGCCGGAGGAGGCGGACACAAGAAGCATCTGGTGGAATATTACTGCGGCGAAGTGTTGCTAAATTGCAAACTACGTCGTGGACAAGTACTACTAAATTGCAAGGTATTCTCGGCTTACGTTGTGGACAAGTTCGTGAAACACGTTTGGTGCAAATCGGAGTTTTGGAAATCTGCGGTGGAGTTTAGAGTGTATAAACTGAAGAGAGAAGAGAAGAGATGGGAAGAGGTGAGAGAATTAGGAGATGTGGCTCTGTTCGTAGGAGAATGAAGACTGTTCTTTCTCTGTTCAGCCGGAGATTTGGCCGGAGGTTGTATATTCTATAGAGATTATAGGAATGGAGGAAGAAGCAGAGGGATTTGCAATGACGGTGAAGGCCTATAATTATAATTTTCAATATAATATTTGTGTAAGTTATTATTTGGGCCTTTTAATTATAATTTTTCAAACATATTTAATAAATTAAATTATTTATGAAGGGCCGTCTAAACAGTTTTTTTTTTTTATACTATTTGGTTTCTAACATTAGTTTTGGTCAATAATGTTTTGACAGCTGGGTATTCTTAACGTGGATGGTTAACGTTTATCGATAAGGCCGTCGACGAAGGATTTATATCCCCAATGGCTCGTAGAATCAATCGTTTCTGCCCCAAACGCTAAAGAGTTGGTTAGACAACTCGAGGTATATATTTAGTGGCATTGTTACATTCGTAGATGTGTATTTTCTTACATGATTTTGGTTTATTGATTTGATTATGAAATGTTGTTGTAGGAATATGAACCGGAGTTTGATGAGATAACGTCAAATGCAAAGGATCATAGTTTTTCAAGGCTAGATCATGTTTTAAAAAATCAAAACCGTTGCCGACAAAGAAAAATATTTGGTGCAATTTTTAATTATTATATCCTACTTAGGGTTGGAAAGGGACTCCACAACTAAAAACAAAACATTATTTTAATCAAAAAGAAAAATCTCAATCAGGCTTGGAATAGGACGAGGTTAACCATAAAACTATATATAGACATTAGGGCATAACTAAGGATCTACGCATTATAACATAATTTGATTCCACATCATTAACAACCAATCAATTATCGAAGAAGCCATGACTACTACTACTAAGCCTAATGCTACAAACGTCCATGAATCTCCTAGCCTCCTCCGTGCATGGTGGTGAGACTCCATATCAATGACTTTTCCTTTATTTCCCATTACTATACTATGTAACATAAGATTGATTATAATTATATATGTAAACTGAATCTGATCGTCTTAAATTTTATGATAATGATTTTTTGCAGTATGAACAAGAACATGCATTACGACATTGCGATGAGTAGTATCATCCTAAGCCTCAACATTGCAGCGATCGTGTATATGAGACGCCACAAGATTTCCGTTAAAGATGATGATGCGACAATAATGCTTCCTTTGTTTTTGTTCGTTATGTCTTACCTCTCTGCCGGCTTTTTAAGTTTCGTAGGTTGGATT
>OVAY01001463.1:229-28971 GCA_900406395.1 Kernera saxatilis | reverse complement strand
TAAGAGGAAGACGAAGAGATGAGAAGCCGGGAGCTGTTTTCGTTTTTTTTTGTTAATTTTAAATAGCTAACATGTGTCTTCTTCTGGAGTGATGACGTGGCGAATTCTGGAGAGATCCCCTTTTCAAATTATATATATGATTTTAACTTTTTTGCAATATTTAGGAGAATAATTAAAGACCCGAAACACGAGCTTGGTTGAAAAAGAATACAGGATTATATATGTTTTAAAGATTATGAATGTTTAAAGTGATTACATGTGATATATTAGTGATACTGATACAACTTCAACATGAAAATTTTGTTTGTCCTAAATCCTGTTAAGCGTCAATAATAAAAAGCTTTCCTGTAGTTAAACTCAATTCCGGTATATACATGAAAGATAGGGTTGTTATCCAAATTTAATGGTTTTACCTTCAAAAAATAGCAATCGACAGATTGTGTGTACAATCACAGATCACAGTGCATAAAAATAGAAAAAGAAGTGGTTAGAATAGTTATTTTCTTTTTTCGGAGCCAATTTTAACACGAAAAAAAACACGAGTCAATGACCTATAATATATTAACATTTTATTTATCATATTGTATACATAACGTACTAAGAGTTGGTATCTTTATTGTATCTCGAATTAGCGAATAACTACTATTTAATGGGAAAATTTTAACAATAAAAACTCTTTCTTTGTGATTATACGATTATTCGATAAAAAAAAAAATTAGCAAGCTTCGACAACAAAATTTGTACCACTTGTTTGAGTTTCCAAATCGTTTTGAATTTAAAAGTTATTAACAAAAAATATATATATATCTAAAACTAATTGAAACTTTGTCAAAAAATACTCGATATGGATTGAACAACTTGTGTATTACCTGACCTAGAAATCGATATTTATACAAACCGTGAATTCCACAAACAGGAATTACCTAGCTCACGAAAATATATATAAACACATACTTCATTTGTTCTCTTAGCAATTTATCGTCTACTTTTTAATATAAGTTTCCGTCGGTGCCGATATTATATGTTTATGCTAGCTAGTAATTAATTATGAATGTCTATTTAGCAATTTAAATTGTCCGATTTGGTGGAGCCTGGTAGGCCATCGGATGCTTTTGAATTAATAATGGCCCGTATATCGACCGACGAATATTTGTACACCCATATATGATAGATAGGTATATATATATATCTATAAATTATATTCAAATGATTTTTTTTTTTTAATTATATTCAAATGATTGTACGTAGATTTCTAAAGACCATACATAATTGACAACGTATTTATATATATTCGTTAGACCTGGAACACTTTTTTATCCAAACGGTTAAATTAACCGTATTATATTTAATTTAGTGATATTTTTGTTTTTGTTCTTTTGGTTTGGTTTCTTTTGTTTTTAGTGGTCACCATCTATTTTTATTTTCCAGCCACTGGCTGGTTATATATGGCATTTTTTGTAACAACTACATAGTACCGTACCGTTTTTTGGTTTTTTTTTAGTTCACTTGTGGCCATCGTATATTATTTTGATAGAAAGAATATATAACTTCGTACCATCCAAATAATGATTTGGTTATCATTTCGCCATCAAAGAAATCGATCCAAACCTAATACTGCAAAGACGGAGACATCTTTTATATTATTTTATGAAATGAAGTAGACGGAGACGGAGACGTTTGAACGATACTATTACGATAATTCGGTAGAACATAGTAGTCGACGCATTGATAATGGCATCATGAGATTTTTCAAAATTTAACTTAATTGAAATAAACCTATTTTTATGCCCCTTAAATCCTATTTATTTAAATGCATGTATATCAATTATAGGGGAAACAAGTAAAATTAAATAAAAATCTGCATAGGATCAAATATCAATTTTAAAGCAGAATGATTTATGTTTTACGAATTAGCCATAGAAACATTAATTTAGATATCTGACCCAAAAATACATTTTATTTATAATCACTATCATCGACTCTTTTTTTTTTGCTAAACAACTATCATCGAGTCTTGACATGTATGTTATTTCTACTCGACTACTACTATCCGGACAGTACGATCAAACTAAATAGATCATATTTATAAGCGCAGCATATATCCCACTAAGATTCAAAATAATGAAGACTTTTTTTTTTTTGGGATAAGAATGTAAATATTTCATTAAAATATAATGAAGACTTGACACTCAATACCTTATGCTTAGACTTGGTTATAGTGACATTTACATATATGAATGATAATTCCGTTTTGGTCTGTTCGATGCTTTGAACATTCTGCTAGTATTTAAAAAAAAAACATTCTGCTAGTATGGTTTAGTGTGTGATAACGTTTATGCCTTTTTTGCATATAAAAAACAAAGTTTTATTTCTACTGTAGAAAAAGGTGATGTTAAAAAAAAGGTTACGCCACCGACAAGGTATTTATCTTCCATTTATTAAATGTTTAAAAAACTCACAAATTCAATATTTTATTCAAAGGTGGCCTGAAAAAGATACCGATCCAACGGTCACGGATTTGCATAACATTAATTAATTAAGATAACCAAATTATTCTTATGCAATATACCTACTTAGAAGCTTCACACACAGAAAAAGCTCCTAAACTTTTTTTTTTTTTTTTAAGCTCCTAAACTTTAGTTTTCTTTTTTCATCATTACACAATTCACGTGTTAGATAATAACTTTGGATGTTTATAATAAATGATCCAATAATTCACAAAATAATTATAATCGTCCCAATCATATAATAATTTTTAAAATTACGCATACAAAACAATAATTAATTTTCCTAAAAAAAGATTTCTTGAATATTTGTTTCGAATATACATTTTGATGAACTATAACTTCGACATTTGACATGAAAATTGGGGATTGGTGGGTATAGAATAATAAGATATGGGTTTAATAAAAGGCAGCAAAAACTTCAGGGACTATTTAAAAAATGACAGCGCTGTAAAAATTAACGACATTTATCTGGACCCGATCACGAGGGCCCGGATCCGTATCGGTAAACAGTATAGCTTTCACTCTCCCATTTTCCCAGAAACACCCCTCAGAAAATATCTCAGTTTCAGTCTAAAAATTCTCTCATACTCGCTCACTCTCCTTTTTTTTTTTTTGATCACACCAACTCTTGTAGGTGGAGCACAGTCCAGCTCCACCACCACCATAGACATCGTCGTTTTCTCCGGGACCCACTTATTCTGTGACGTCTCTCTCTGTATATAATTTGTTTCCATCTCAATTTAATTTATTAAATTAGTTTTCGTATAAAACGGTATTTGATCTCGATTTGCTGTCCACATTTCTACACAACACTATCTGGGTTGTGTCTGAATCTCTTCTCTTCTCTTTCCTCTTTCTCTCAAATTATCTCAAACCCTGTTTTCACATTTGCTTCTGTCAGCCTGTAAAATTCTCTAGAATCAGTGAATCTCTCTCATTTAAATTCAAAGAGTTTTTTTTGTTGTTGTTGCGCTTGATGTGGAAACAATAGCTGTCTCCGAGAAAGTGCGACTCGGGAAAATTCGTTTTTTTCCCCCTTGGGGATCTCTTCTTTTAGTTTTATTTAATTATTATAAATATTTATATAAAATCCCCGACCCAACAACTCATTGTCGATGCGGTTTATTTCATCTCCTTCGTCTTCCTACTGCATGTTCTGAATCTGTGTAATGGAAGCTTAACATCCTGGATCCATTATCCGGGTCGGGTCGGGTTACGGTCTCTGAGCTGGACTCTGCAAGAGAGAAAGATCGTTTTTGTATTTCTTTGGTTTTGTTTTTGGTGGAGAAGCCATGAATACTGGTGGTCGACTCATTGCTGGGTCTCACAACAGAAACGAATTCGTGCTGATCAACGCCGATGAGAATGCAAGGGTGAGAAAAACGATTTACTCTAAAAGAAATTTCATTTTTACACTCTTTTTTTTATCTGAATTTGAAACCAAAAAAGGTTATTTTGTTGTTGTTGTTGGGATCTAGATTATGAGAATCTAGATGGAACTTTTTTGATCTGGGGTTTCTGAAAATTGGAAGTTTCTGGGGAGTGATGCCACATCTCACATGTTCTGTATTTTTTTTTCCCTCGAAATGTTGCATGATTCATACGTGTCGGCAGAAATCGACGAGGTTGTCAGCTGGAATTTAGCTGTCCTGAGCACCGGATTCAATGTCGTAGCAGTAGCAATAAGTTCAAAGAACGTCGAATTTTCTCTATGTTCTTGATTTATCTGAGCTATTCTTAGTTTGGGTTTCAACTGAGAACTTTTTGAAATGTAGATTCACAATTTTGTAATTCATAATCGATAAATGTTCTTTCGAGTCTAATTCATTTATAGGATTTGATTTCAGATACAATTTGATGATAAGAAGAGTCTGATCTGTTTTCTTTTACCCTTTGTGGATTTTGGTGTAGATACGATCAGTACAAGAACTGAGCGGGCAAATATGTCAAATCTGTGGGGATGAAATCGAATTAACAGTTAACGGTGAGCTATTTGTTGCGTGCAACGAATGCGCATTCCCGGTTTGTAGACCTTGCTACGAGTATGAACGTAGAGAAGGAAATCAAGCTTGCCCTCAATGCAAAACCCGATACAAACGGATTAAAGGTAGTCCACGGGTTGAAGGAGATGACGAAGAAGAAGATGACATTGATGATCTTGAGTATGAGTTTGATCATGGGATGGACCCTGAACATGTTGCTGAAGCCGCACTCTCTTCACGCCTTAACACTGGTCGTGGTGGTTCGGAGTCAGCTCCTCCTGGATCTCAGATTCCTCTTTTGACTTATGGTGATGAGGTGAGGAATCCAAATGGTTTAATTTCACTGAAAATGTTGTTGCTTTCACGATTATGTTATATGAGCGATATATGTTGTTTTCAGGATGATGATATGTATTCTGATCGACATGCTCTTATCGTGCCTCCTTCGACGGGATATGGGAATCGAGTCCATCCTGTGCCGTTCACTGATTCTGCACCTAGTATGTGTTTAGTTTGATGATTTCTATCATTTTTCTTGTATGAATTTACTCACCTTCTAATGAGTTATGAAATGGTTTTGCATCTTGTTTACAGCACAGGCAAGATCAATGGTTCCTCAGAAAGATATTGCGGAATATGGGTATGGAAGTGTTGCTTGGAAGGATCGAATGGAAGTGTGGAAGAAACGACAAGGCGAAAAGCTTCAAGTAATTAAGCATGAAGGAGGAAACGACAGCCGAGGTTTCAATGATGACGACGAACTGGATGATCCTGACATGCCTATGTAAGTTGAAACCTTATGTTATGATATTTGAAAGTCTTCAACAATGCTTGTGACATTTTAAAATTTTTGTATACAATGTTTTAGTGTTCTTGTTGATGTTTTAACATTTTGGTGGTAATCAGGATGGATGAAGGAAGGCAACCTCTCTCAAGAAAGCTACCTATTCGTTCAAGCAGAATAAATCCTTATAGGATGTTGATTCTGTGTCGGCTCGCGATTCTCTGTCTTTTCTTCCATTATAGAATTCTCCATCCAGTAAATGATGCATATGGATTATGGTTAACATCAGTTATATGCGAAATATGGTTCGCCGTATCTTGGATTCTTGATCAGTTCCCCAAATGGTATCCTATACAACGCGAAACATACCTCGACAGACTCTCTCTCAGGTATATACTTAAACATAAAAGACTTCCTCTTCTTATCTGAAACATTTCTTCTTAACAGGCCCAATGATTTTGAGAACTGGCTTTGTCTTATATTAGGTATGAGAAGGAAGGAAAAACGTCGGGATTAGCACCTGTTGATGTTTTTGTGAGTACAGTGGATCCGCTGAAAGAGCCACCGCTGATTACTGCAAACACGGTTCTTTCGATTCTAGCTGTCGATTATCCTGTGGATAAGGTTGCTTGTTATGTATCGGATGATGGTGCTGCCATGCTTACATTTGAAGCTCTCTCTGACACAGCCGAGTTTGCTAGAAAATGGGTTCCTTTTTGTAAGAAGTTTAATATTGAGCCACGAGCTCCTGAGTGGTATTTTTGCCAGAAGATGGATTATTTGAAGAATAAAGTTCATCCTGCTTTTGTCAGGGAGCGTCGTGCCATGAAGGTTTTCACTACTGCTTTTTCTTTACCACGTATATCCGATCATAAGAGTTTTGTTTTAAGAGTCGTTTATGGATCTTTTTGTTGCAGAGAGATTATGAGGAATTTAAGGTGAAGATAAATGCATTGGTTGCTACAGCACAGAAAGTGCCAGAGGAAGGTTGGACTATGCAAGATGGAACTCCTTGGCCCGGAAACAATGTCCGGGACCATCCTGGAATGATTCAGGTAATGACTCTGTTTCTTTTGGATACGGAAAAAGTTTAAACCGAATTGGTTTATTTCCTCTTCGGTTCAGTTACCTATGGTTCCGGTTTGGATTTGGGTTTCAAAAGAAATGTGGTTTGTTTTCTTGTGGGTTCAGTTTCAGTTATGAATTGGTCGGTTAAACTAGAATGAGCACCTCTCTACTTCTCGATATATCATCAGATTCAGACCGAAGCCTTTTCACGAGATTTTTCCAAAAATGGCAGGTGTTCTTGGGACACAGCGGAGTTCGTGATACAGATGGGAATGAGTTACCTCGTCTAGTCTATGTTTCTCGTGAGAAGCGGCCTGGATTTGAGCACCATAAGAAAGCTGGAGCTATGAATTCTTTGGTAAGGATGAATCTGTTTCATTTCTTTTTTTCAGCTTTTTTAAGTTTCGTGAACTAAAAAACTCATTTTTACTCTTTCTTGAAGATCCGAGTCTCTGCTGTTCTATCAAACGCTCCTTACCTTCTAAACGTCGATTGTGATCACTACATCAACAACAGCAAGGCAATTAGAGAAGCTATGTGTTTCATGATGGATCCGCAATCCGGGAAGAAAGTTTGTTATGTTCAGTTTCCTCAGAGATTTGATGGGATTGATAGACATGATCGATACTCAAATCGCAACGTGGTGTTCTTCGATGTATGTGTCTCTATGTCTTTTGCTTGTTTTGTTTATATTTCTACTTCTCTCCCTCCTTTCTCATTTGATCATTTTTTGGGTGTGGAAACAGATTAACATGAAAGGTCTTGATGGGATACAAGGACCGATATACGTTGGGACAGGTTGTGTCTTTAGAAGACAAGCTCTTTACGGTTTTGATGCCCCAAAGAAGAAGAAACCACCAGGCAAAACCTGTAACTGTTGGCCTAAATGGTGTTGTTCGTTTTGTGGGTTGAGAAAGAAGAGTAAAACAAAGGCTAAAGATAAGAAAAAGAACCCTAAAGACACTTCAACGCAGATTCATGCTCTAGAGAACATCGAAGAAGGTGCCGTAGTTGCAGGTAAAAAAAGCATTTCTTGTTTGGTCTCTATCTTGTTGAAAGTCTAGAGACTAAATAGCTGCTTTTGATTGTTAGTGTCAAATGTTGTGAAGAGATCTGAAACAACCCAATTGAAATTGGAGAAGAAATTTGGACAGTCTCCGGTTTTCGTTGCCTCTGCTGTTCTACAAGACGGTGGAGTTCCCCGTAACGCAAGCCCCGCGTGTTTGTTGAGAGAAGCCATTCAAGTTATTAGCTGCGGATACGAAGATAAGACCGAATGGGGAAAAGAGGTAAGAACATTACAAAGTTTTCGGCTTGTAAGAACACTTCAAAAGTTCCTGTGATCTCATTTTGGTTATAACTACGCGCAGATTGGGTGGATTTATGGATCGGTTACTGAAGATATCTTGACGGGTTTCAAGATGCATTGCCATGGATGGAGATCTGTGTACTGTATGCCAAAGCGTCCAGCCTTTAAAGGATCTGCTCCAATTAACTTGTCGGATCGTCTTCATCAAGTTCTACGTTGGGCTCTTGGCTCTGTAGAGATTTTCTTGAGCAGACATTGTCCGATATGGTATGGTTATGGTGGTGGGTTAAAATGGTTGGAGAGGTTCTCTTACATCAACTCTGTTGTCTATCCATGGACTTCGCTTCCATTAATCGTCTACTGTTCTCTACCTGCGGTCTGTTTACTCACCGGAAAATTCATCGTCCCCGAGGTACTACAATCATAACCTCTGCATTTTCATCATCATCCATGGCTTTAGTTAGTAACATTTCTAGCTAGGAGCTGGCATTTGAACTTTTGGCTCCGTTCGTTTCATATGCTCACTTAAATATTACTCTCTGCTTTTTTACTTACTCGGTTTTAAAAAATTGTTTTGTGTTTTACTTTGACAGATAAGCAACTACGCAGGTATGCTCTTCATGCTCATGTTCATATCCATAGCAGTAACTGGAATTCTCGAAATGCAATGGGGAGGTGTCGGAATCGATGATTGGTGGAGAAACGAGCAATTCTGGGTAATCGGAGGGGCCTCTTCGCATCTATTTGCTCTGTTTCAAGGTTTGCTCAAAGTTCTAGCCGGGGTTAACACGAATTTCACGGTCACATCAAAAGCAGCCGACGATGGGGCTTTCTCTGAGCTTTACATCTTCAAGTGGACAACTTTGTTGATTCCTCCGACAACACTCTTGATCATAAACATCATCGGAGTAATTGTGGGCGTTTCGGATGCAATCAGCAATGGTTATGACTCTTGGGGACCTCTCTTTGGGAGACTGTTCTTTGCTCTTTGGGTCATCGTTCATTTATACCCATTCCTCAAGGGAATGCTTGGGAAGCAAGATAGAATGCCTACGATTATTGTGGTTTGGTCTATTCTTCTTGCTTCGATCTTGACACTCCTGTGGGTTAGAGTTAATCCGTTTGTGGCTAAAGGTGGACCAGTGTTGGAGATATGTGGTCTGAATTGTGGAAACTAAGCCTCGGGCTTTTTCACGGTGAAGGAAGAGTAAATGAGTTTGTGTTGGAGCTTTGGATGCAAATGTGGTGTACTGTTTTGGTGGTTGTTGGGTGCAAGTGTGTGGTTGACAAAAGATGTGCAGTTTTTAAACCTTTTTTTGTTCCTCCTAAATTAATTCTTTTATTATAACGTCATACGAATAGAGTTGTTTGCTTTTCTTTACCATGTACTTGTAGTTATTCGTTATTGACTTATTGTATAATAATATGATAAGAATCATATACAGTATATTACTCTTTGTTAATAATGGATTTTAGTGTTTATCAAATCCTATACTCACTCGTTTTAATAAATAAATTAGACATTTTCTCAAATATTAATCAATAAAATCAGATATTTGATTATGCTTATATAAAAACAGGCTGCCTCTTGAAATAGGATTAGTCAAATACATCTCAGATTTATGAAATATAAGGAAAAAAAACTTGTAACGGTAATTTAGTAGTATGATTTACTGAGCCGAATCGGACGCCTGTGAAGCCACCGCATGTCCCGCAAACGGATGAGGCTACGATTGAGATGACAACACGTGGCCCTGCATGGACCCCACTAAATCGTATAATTGAAGTCAAACGCATCTCTCCTGCAAAAAGGAAAGTTAGTAAACCTCATCAAAGAAGTATAACAGACAGATGACACGGGAGGCGTTGGATCAACCTCCCACAAAAATCTTAAAAGTCGGTCATTAACTTTGACGGTTTAGGATCAACCAAATAAAATACACCCGGTTGCACAGGATCAGCTATGGTTTATTATTTTTCTCTGAAATTGCATATTTTTCAGAATTCTTGCAAGCCGACATTGTAGTTTCCTTTTTTCTTTCTGGTTTAATAATTTTCCTTTTTTCATCCTATTCTCTTGTATAAAAGACGACAAAAACACAAAAAAACAAAACAAAAAAACAACGAGACACGTAAACGTGATCGGAGTGGTCAAAAGGGAGACGAGATTAATTCGATCGAGGATCAAGTGTTTTTGTAGTTTTGATTGGATTATTATTCGAAAATGATCAATCAAATGGAGGAGATTGGTTTTTCGGGAGAATCGGAAATTGCGTTTTCGGAGACGGAGATGGAGGCGGCGGAGCAGCTAGTGCAGTTGAGTGAAGAGGATACGATGAGCTGTAGCAGCGGTACAGGCTGGAGCGTTTCCGGTTGCCAAGGAGGAGGCAATACGAAGAGACAAGAAGTTGTTGTTAGTTCGAAGATTCATGATATGGTCGGGAAGGACCAAAACGATGGCGTACGGATCATGGGTAAAAATGTTACGGACGGACGGAGTTTCGTTAAGGCGACGACGGAGACCAACACATTAAGGAGGAATAAGAAGAAGAAGTTTCGGTCTCTCGCGAGTATCTACAGGGCGACCAAGGAGATGACGAGAGATTAGTTGATTAGTTCAAGGGGATGATGCTTAATTACGTTTTAATGACGTTCGTTAAAAGCGTGTGTTAATCATATGTCGTCGTTCGTTTTCCTTTGTCCCTTTGCTTTGAACCGGAAGAAGGTGCTAGAAGAAATGTTGCTTTGCAAATCAGAGCTATAAATTTTAAATTAAATTGTTTTGACAGATTCTGTTTTTTTTTTGTTTTCTTGTTGTTGCCATGACAGATTCTCTTTTGATCATTAAATTATAATTTTGTTTCGTCGAACTGATATATATATTTAAAGGGGACGGAAATGCAATTTAAAACAACATCAATAATCAATTTTTATTTTTGCAAACGTTGATATTATGTTTTTTCTAATATATTTTTTTTAGATAATCAGGATATCCTAAACTGAGATTCATGATGCTAATCTTTGTGGTTTGCAAACAGTCGAATATTTTTCATTTAAAACATTTTGTGTGGATATAACTGTAGTTAAAATCGTAGAAGAATAATTTCAACTTGGTTGCCATAATTCCAAGGTAACTTTTTAAACGATTGCATCACCGTAAGTTGGTAATGTTTGTTTTTTCTGTTAACACAAGCTGGGTAATGTTTATCTAGCACGAACATAACATAATATTGCGTGGATTCTCGCAACAATTGCCTAGGCGGAAATGCATATTAAAGAGCATCAATAGTACGTCCAAGGTTAATAATATCACGTTGTTTTCTCTTTACAAACATGATACTGTATGTCTGTATCATGTTTACTCGCAAGTATACAACAATATTGATTGGATTCTCACACCTTTTGTCTACAAGCATAGGATAATTAATAATGAATTCAGAGAGTAATAACAATTCACAACTACCTACTAGAGTCAACAGAACATAATGAAAACATAATGTATGATACTTTTCATCAGATATTGACATATTTAGATTCTTCGTTTAAGAAAATTATCTGTTGAAGCTAGCACTATCACAGTGTTTAGATGTAATATTTTTTACTTTTATTTTCGTATTTTTAATTTTAATTCAGCAAAAAAATTATTAAAATAATTGCCACATTAACTACAAAGGAGACATATAAATATTGACATTAATTGCTATAATCGGGGGCACATCACGGATCCCTTATGAGACAGGGCCCACATTGAAGGAGTGAAACGCTCTTACCCGCCACTTGTGACTTGACGTACGAGAAGAAGCCATGTTTTCTTCTCTCGGAAGCTGGCGGGAAAATCTAAAACTTTTGGGCGGGGGAAAAAGCCAAAACTCGGCCACTAAAGAACAAAAAAACGCAGATGGAAATCACAAGAGACGCTAGAAATTTGAAATGCCATTTGTGCCTTCCTCATTCTATATAACCTTGTGCATGGAGATGTCACCTTATCATCAGACTCACATGCCAAACAACTGTTGGACAAAATGTACGTTGTGAAGCGTGACGGAAAGAAGGAAACTGTTCAGTTTGACAAAATCACTGCCCGGCTAAAGAAGCTTAGCTATGGGCTTAGTAGCGATCACTGTGACCCTGTCCTCGTCGCCCAGAAAGTCTGTGCTGGTGTGTTCAAAGGCGTCACCACGACTCAACTCGACGAGTTAGCCGCTGAGACTGCCGCTGCTTTGACGCCCAACCATCCTGATTACGCCTCCGTCAGTTTCCTTCTTCTTAAATCCTTTTTCTGCCATTTGCTTTCGCTACGTAATTTCACATTTTCGATGTCTTCTCTTTCAGTTGGCTGCAAGGATTGCCGTCTATAATCTCCACAAGAACACTAAGAAATCATTTTCAGAGACGTGAGTGCTCTTCTCATCTTCAATATTTTTTTTCAGTGACTCCGTATTCATATAAGTTGACTTCGTTGGATTTTGGGTATCTTCAGGGTTAAGGACATGTACATGCATGTCGATGAGAGATCTGGACTTGAGGCTCCTCTCATAGCTGATGATGTATTTGAGATAATCATCAAGGTAAATTGCTTTGATTTCAGGAGGATGTAGATGGAAAATCTACTTTCAATATACTCATCTCTTGCTGAACTGTGTTTTCTTTTGGTTACTTCAGAATGCTACTCGTCTGGACAGTGAAATCGTCTATGATCGCGATTTTGAATATGATTACTTTGGATTCAAAACTCTTGAGAGATCATACCTCTTAAAAGTTCATGGCAAAGTGGTTGAAAGGCCTCAACACATGCTGATGAGGGTTTCTGTTGGCATCCACAAGGAAGATATTGATTCTGCAATCCAAACTTACCATTTAATGTCTCAGCGATGGTTCACTCATGCCTCTCCGACACTCTTCAATTCAGGAACACCAAGGCCTCAAGTAATGTACTATACTTGTGTGCATATGCATCTACATTGGTTTTACTGATGTGCTGTTTTATAATGTTTGAATTTGCAGTTGAGCAGCTGCTTTCTCATCTGCATGAAGGATGATAGCATCGAGGGAATATATGACACGTTGAAAGAGTGTGCACTTATCAGTAAATCAGCTGGGGGTATTGGTGTTTCAGTTCACAACATCCGCGCAACTGGAAGTTACGTTCGTGGCACAAATGGAGCATCTAATGGTATTGTTCCAATGTTGCGGGTATTCAATGATACTGCTCGTTACGCTGACAGAGGAGGAGGCAAGAGAAAAGGTATACATCTCAGGATATTCTTTGCTACTATTATCATGATTGCTTGTGAAGTATTTCGTGTTCAGTTTTTCTTATGTGCATTTTTTGCAATTGGTGAAGGAGCCTTTGCTATATACCTGGAGCCATGGCACGCTGACATTTTTGAGTTTCTAGAACTTCGGAAGAATCATGGCAAGGTACAGTCGCACCAAGAATCTAACTCATTTGACCTATAATATAATTTGTGAGTTAGCTCACAATACACATTTTTCTTCTATTTCAGGAAGTAAACAGGGCTAGAGACTTGTTTTATGGTCTTTGGATACCAGATCTTTTCATGGAGAGGGTCCAGAGTGATGGGCAGTGGTCACTGTTTTGTCCTAATGAAGCTCCAGGTTTGGCAGATTGTTGGGGTGCAGAATTTGAGAGATTGTACACTCAGTATGAGAATGAGGTGAACGATTTCATCTTTGGGTTTACCATGACTTTCAGAATTCAAAGTCTTGCTATCATAATACCTGCTATGCTTGCTCCTTTTTCTATGGTTGTGAACGCGCTCTGTTTGTTTTCATCTTTAGGGTAAGGCTAGGAAGATTGTGCAGGCACAGCAGCTTTGGCATGAAATCTTGACATCCCAAGTTGAAACAGGGACACCATACATGCTTTTCAAGGTAAGAAACAGTTGTAATCAGTAGCGGTATAAACATATAACCTCTGGTTCTCACTTTTCAATCTTGAAATTCTTTTGTAGGATTCATGTAATAGGAAAAGCAATCAGCAAAGTCTGGGTACCATAAAGTCTTCCAATTTATGCACTGAAATAATTGAATACACTAGTCCAACAGAAACTGCTGTGTGCAATCTTGCCTCTATTGCTTTACCTCGATTCGTAAGGGAGAAGGTGAGTGGAAAAAGTGTCTCAGAGTTTGATTTTGCGCATAACTCTTGACATTTCTTACATGTCACAACAGGGCGTCCCCTTGGACTCGCATCCATCTAAGATTGTAGGCAGTTTGGACTCAAAGAATCGTTACTTTGATTTCGACAAGTTAGCAGAGGTCAATACTTAACTAGTTGGCTCATTTTGATAAGTTTCCATATGTCTGTTGACTTTTTTTTTTTTATATAATTATTATTCTGTTTTGTCAGGTAACAGCAAACGTTACTGTTAATCTCAATAAGATAATAGATGTGAATCACTATCCTGTGGAGACTGCCAAAACTTCAAACATGCGTCATAGGCCTATCGGTATTGGTATACAAGGCCTTGCCGATGCATTTATCCTTCTTGGAATGCCTTTCGATTCACCTGAGGTACACTTGCTTTGTATAAGCTAATCAACCTTTCAAAGTTGTTTTGCTCTCTGTTCTAAACAATTGTTGCTATAATCTCAGGCTCAACAACTGAACAAAGACATATTTGAAACCATATACTACCATGCACTCAAGTCATCTTCGGAGATTGCTACTAGGGAAGGTACATATGAGACATACCAAGGAAGTCCTGTGAGTAAGGTATGCATCACAAACAGCAATTCTTCTGATATATGTACAACATTTTCATAAACTCTTGCTGCTAATTGCTTGGCTGGCATATCGGATTATTCTTTTAGGGAATTCTTCAACCTGATATGTGGAATGTAATTCCTTCGGACCGCTGGGACTGGGCTGCTCTCAGGGATATGATTTCGAAGAATGGAATCAGAAATTCTCTTCTAGTGGCACCAATGCCAACTGCTTCAACCAGCCAGATTCTTGGGAATAATGAATGTTTCGAACCGTATACCTCAAACATTTATAGTCGGAGAGTCTTGAGGTATCTGCTTCAAGCGAATAAAATTGCTCCACAAAGTTATGTTTCTGGTTTTTCTCCATAGGCCTAATCATTTGTCTTCCTTGTATTTTCAGTGGTGATTTCGTAGTAGTGAACAAGCATCTTCTTCACGACTTGACTGATATGGGACTCTGGTCTCCTACGCTGAAAAACAAGATAATATATGAGAATGGTTCTATTGTAAATGTCCCGGAGATACCTGATGACTTGAAAGCGATTTACAGGTATAGAACTTCCTTGTCGTTTTATGCTCTAACTACTCTGTGTTCATATTATTGAACATGTGTGCCTTCTGCAAAACGACTCAGGACTGTCTGGGAGATTAAGCAAAGAGCAGTGGTCGACATGGCTGTTGATCGTGGATGCTTTATATACACATGGACAAACCCAACTTTGCATAACTCACTTCCTTACACTTCCACACTTGGAAAAAGGTAACAACTTGTCTTAAAACAGTACCTAACTCTCAAAATAGTTAATATGATTGCATCACATCTACACTTGTAAGTAGGAATTTTCATGAATTTATTCAATGTGATTGCACTGCATGTATGACCCGATCTATTCATGAAATCCACTTCCTCATAGATAGTCTTGGTTTTTGGTAATAACCCGATCTCACAATTATTATTGTTGTGAATACTAAAAGGGTTTAAAAACGGGAATGTACTACCTGCGATCACGTGCTGCAGCAGATGCGATAAAGTTCACAGTAGACACAACAGTACTAAAGGTAAACAACACTTTTGTGTCACTGTGATTCAGTAGTTACTTATACAGCGAAGTTGACCTTTGCCTGTGATGCAAGAGAAGCCTAAGGTAACTGAAGATGGAGAAGGAACAGAGGAAGGAGAAGAAAAAGACAACGAGACGAAGATGGCACATATGGTTTGTTCTTTGACAAACCGTGAGGAGTGTCTTTCCTGTGGAAGTTAAAACACAAACAATCAAAAGAACCAACAAAACAATTGAAAGTTGATCTAAAAGCGTGGGTTGTAAGATGTACTTATGTCTCTAAAAAGATTGTCTTGTTACGGTGTTTGGAAGTTAACAAATCTACCTCTTTCCGAATAAATAAATAGAGGATCGTTTGAGACCGAGATGTGTAATAAGAAGTTGCTCAAGGTATTTAATTATTTTATATCTCAAATATGACGTTCCAGCACCGGAGTAATTAGCTTCGATTTGTTCGGTAACGTTATCTTATTACATCCTATTAAATTTGTCTATACTAGAATGTTTTCTCATAAACGTTTCTATCAACACGCATGTAATATACATTTTTTTGGTCATACATTTTGAAATTTGCGAAATCTGAAACGGATTGGTCCTTCGGTTTCAGCCAAAAGTTTTAAGGCCCTATTAAAATCAATAAAGCCCATTATTACTAAATTACTAAAACTCTATAAGCATCTCGATAGAGTTTTAAAACGAGGAAAAGGAATAAAATCGGTAGATCTCCGCCGTTGATCGTGTCAGCAAGAAGAAAACCCTAATCATCGGACGCCTTTTCTCTCGCTATATAAATGCTCATCTTCTCCTCCCTCTATAATAATCGTAGTGTCGAATTTTCTTCTCGTCTATTTCGTTTTCGGTAAAGTAGATCTTATGCTCAGTACAGTCCAGATCATTGAATTTTCGTGTAACCCTAGAATTCGTTTGAGTTTCGTTAGATTTAGTTGATGATGATAATCCCAAAGGCTTGTTTCTCAAACATTCGCAGTGGCCGCCTAAGAGCTTTCGCCTCTCGCCAGGCTTGAGAGTTAATGCTGCTTTTATCCTTCCTTGGATGTCTGAAACTTGCTCGCTTTGAATCTTTAATTCCACTGTTTTTTTTCTTCATATTAGGGTTTTTAGGTCTGGGACTGAGTTTATAATGACCCTTTTAGCAGAAATTGATTTCTTAGTGCTATAGGATTGAACAAAGTCCCTCACATCTTCATCCATCTATTTCACTTTGTCAGCAGTCTTAAATTGGTTTCTCGCTGATCATTTCAGGATGGGAAATATTTTCTCGATTTTTTTTTTTAATTTCTGAGCTGAAATTTTGTTTGGTCGATGAGGATAAGCGTTAAGGCTTGTTTCTCAAAACATTCGCAGTGGCCGCCTAAGGCTTTCGCCTTTCGCCGGGCTTGAGAGCTTATGATGTTCTTATACTTCCTTGGATGTCTGAGACCACCTCTAAATTATTATTTCTTTTTGTTTGATTCAAATTGTTTTTTTTGGTCTTTTGTTGTTTTGTGGTCTTGTGATCGGTTGATGAGGATTAACCTTAAGGCTTGTTTCTCAAAACATTCGCAGTGGCCGCCTAAAGCTTTCGCCTTTCGCCAGGCTTGAGAGCTAATGCAGCTTTTATCCTTCCTTGGATGTCTGAAACCGATCAATGTTCAAATCAAATTTTTGAAGTTTTGTTTATTTGTTTGTGAAAGATCTATGATGATAAATCTAAGGCTTGTTTCTCAAAACATTCGCAGTGGCCGCCTAAAGCTTTCGCCTTTCGCCGGGCTTGAGAGCTAATGCTGCTCTTATCCTTCCTTGGATGTCTGAGATCTTTGTCCACTCTATTGATCAATTTTTCTGACTGGGTTATGTGTTCTTCCATCTTTTTTTTTGTCTTGAATTTTGCAGGTTACTCTGGGTGTTTGCTTCATTGCTTAACTTGCTATTCGACAAGATTATTTTCTTTATGGTTATTGTAATTTTAGTCAATTGTGAAAAATCATGCCTGATTCAGTGTAATGTCACTTCTTTGCAATAGACACTGTTTATCTTCGGTCACTTTTTTGTATCATTGTATGTTGTAATGATCACCTTCTTTTTGTACGACTCTGTTTCTTATGAAAAGATTAATTTTGGTTTCATGAATTGTATGAAAATTAAATCTCTAAAACGATCCCGTGATATTTCACTGAATCAATTATTAATACAAAAAAATCAACTTTATTTATTGATATTTGTACAAAATATAGTAGTATTCCTTGTTTTGACAAAAAGCTTAGTAATGTGAACGTTTTCTTGGGTTCAAAATTAAAAATAATAAAATCTCTTTAAGAAAAGAAGAATTTTGAAACAAAATTAAACAAACACTAAAAACCTATCAATCAAATCGTTTAGTCGAATTAATCCGGACATAATTTGGTTTCAGATGGGGTGCGCTGCTTCCTCGCACCATTCTCGAAACCTTCCAAACGATTTGGAAGGTTTAGGTTTCTGAAGCGACAACCTTGGTAAGACAGAGAGAGAGAGACAACGAGGCGATTTTCTAAACTATCTTTTGAACTATGGTTTCTCGCAGAGGTTCCGACACAAAGGCGATTGTCTGTATCCTCACGGAAAGATTTAGGGTTTCGAACTGGGTTTCGCGTCTGTCTGTCGCTAGTTTACTTGGTGTAGCTGGTTTCGTCTTTGCCCTGAAAGACCGTAGATTCCGCAACTTAAGCAAGCTAAATCTCTTCTCCTGGAGAGAAGAAAACGACAGAGATGATTATTTTCTCGTACCTGGTTTGCAAAATCTCGGGAATAATTGTTTCCTCAACGTGATCCTGCAGGTAATCTGTTTTCTCCCTTCCATTTCTAAGTTTGAATTGAATCCATGAAATAAGATTTAGCTAAGTTTTGAATTGGATTGATTTTATCCCCTTTTATGCTATATCGGTGATATTCCATCATTTTGTTTAATTTTCCTGGAATCTTTGAGTTTGCTAGTAAGTCAATTTTGGTCAATGTAAAAAGCTCATGTAGTGTCTTTTTATTGCACACTTGGATTGTGAATTTTGACTCTCAGGCTCTCGCGAGCTGCAAAGATTTTCGGGTTTTTCTTCAATGGGTTATTGAAGATGCGAGAGAAACGGTCACAGGAGAACTAGATGAACAGCTTCCTCTTACTTTTGCTCTGTCTGCTCTATTACAAGGTAAAAAAGCAGAATTTCCTCTTCGGTTTCGCTCTCCATTGAGCAAAAATAGTGTGATAATGACAGTTAATTAAGCTTTATCTTTTGTTCATTGTTATTGACAGAACTCTGCATAGTTGGAAGAAGACGATCTGTATCTAGCCCTCGTAAAGTTATGTTGGCATTGGCCCATTATGTCAGAAATTTCAATTTGGCAAGCCAACAGGTTAAACTTCAATTTCACTTAGATGGATCCATACTTGAGTCTGATCATCCTCATCTACAAGCTAATGATCTTGTTGAAACATAGGATGCAGCAGAAGCTCTTCTTCATCTAATATCTTCTTTGCAAGAAGAGATTATAGATTGTTATCGTCCTAGCAAAAGTAGTAATCTATCGGATATAATTTTCTCCCGCAACTTGAGAATGCTTGCGCCTAGTGAAGGCCTCCATAGTTTGATGGAGCTCAAGAGATGGCATAAGCATTTACGTGGACCATTCAATGGAATTCTCGGTAGTACTTTGATGTGTCGTACTTGTTTGTCTCAGGTAATTAGGATATTAAATTTCTCAGTCTCACTTGTATAGCCGACTAGCCGCTCGTAATTTTGTTAAATACTTTTTGACTTTTTGTGCAGATTTCGTTGGAGTTTCAGTTTTTTCATACGTTACCTCTTTCTCCTTTACTCCATAGTGGCGGTTCCAACATTGTACGTTACGGAAGGTTCATTCTCTTATTGCTTCATTGTTTTACTTTTGTGAAGGTAAAACATATCCCGAAAAAGAAAACATTTTTCAATAGTTTTTGCTTTTTGGGATGCTCTTAGATGTATGGATGCACTTTGGAGAATTGCTTGAAGAAGTTTCTTGACGCCGAAAAAATTGAAAATTTCTTGTGCCAAAGATGCTGGCATGGTGCTGCACTGAAATATTTATCTGTGAAAGGAGCAGCTGAGGTAGTTTAATCGGTATTGTACGTTTCCTTTGCATATGCGTCAAGACTCTATGTCTGACTCTGACCCGTGTGTACTTGGTTCGGTTTCAATCAGACAGATATCGAAAAGGTCAGGAGCTGTGGGGGAGACGGCCGATGCCACTGTAAAACTTCTCTTTTTCTTGAAAGAATGCCTTGGTCAAATAGCTATTCCCACATTTTGAAGCAATTAATCATCGCCCGTTTCCCAAAGGTATTTTACTTACTCAATGAAACTAGACTCGAAACCCGAGAAATCTGAATCCGCTATATTCTCATAATCTCTCCTTATTTTTTTCTGAGCCCCATTTGACCCCATCTACCTAAATTGTTGCAGCTTCTATGCATTCATGTGCAACGTGCTTCGTTAAACATGTATGGAGAGTCGATCAAACTATCGGTAGAGACTTTTGCCTATCTTTCCTCTCTACTTTTCATCTCCAGAGTTCTAGTTACTATTCGTTCTAATCTCAGTTTACCAATATAGGGACATATCGCATTCCCTCTTGTCCTGGACCTCTCCTTGTTCACGCCGTCTTCAATAGGATTAAACGTAGAAAAGATTCAGATGTCACAGCACCAAAATGCAGAAGCATCAAGAAACCAGGGCATGTATAGGCTTGTGACAGTCGTGGAACATTTTGGTAGAACTGGAAGCGGGCATTATACTGTTTACAGAAGTGTGAGAGTTGCATCACAAGAGGAAGAGGAAGACGATTGTGAGGATTTGAGCTGGTTTAGTATATCTGATTCAGAAGTTTGCAGAGTTTCAGAGGGTGATGTTCTTGGTGCTGAAGCTAGCTTGCTCTTCTATGAGAGGCTTTAATAAAGAAGAAAGCAAAAACCAGAGTTTTGATTATTCATTAGATTTGATTATTGATTCTTGTGTTTCTATGTTTATTTAATCGTGAGTAGAAGATAATCGGGGTGAAGAAGTTTTAAAATGTGTTTATGAATCCCCCTGTACCCAAACACTCCTTTAATAAACACAACAGCCAAACGCTCCAATAGTTCCCGAATTGTGTTATAAGTAAATCCAAACAGTCCTTTTGCTTCCTCAGTTTAAAATTCTAAATATCTAATAATACGCGCTCATTAGAATATCACCACCCGAAATTCAAATTTCAAATTCTCTCTCGTCTCATGAACCATTCCATCCTGCGCAGAAGCAATCGCCGGATCTGATATCTAGATTTGGTTTATCCATGCGATTCTGATATCGGAGACAGATGCGACACCACCGAAGCAACCGCCGGGATGTGCTTTTACTCCTTCAATCGTCGTCGCTTAGATGCCTTTGCTCCGATGATGTCTCCGTCTTCAAGTGTTCCGTTGGTTTTGGTTGATCGATTCTTCTTCAAACTTCTAATCTGACGAATGTTCTCTGGTTAGTTGAACCTTCCGTATCGGAATTTTCTCCAACAATCTATCTAGGTGTGATTCGTTTCGTGTCGGTTTTCATGGAATCCTTTCGTATAAGGAAATCGATGTCGAGATGCCAGTAGTGTGTTCTATTGCTGAAATTTTTGCTATCCCTGAGGCGCTTTTTCTGTTTTGTGTATTGGTTTCACTGTCTCTGTACTAGTTCGCTTTTCTTTTGCTGAATCGCTTCGGTCAACATTTACGGAGGTTTTTTTGGTGATTTTTGACTTCGCGAGTTTCAGATCTGATAAGTTCTTTCCATCCTGTTTGAAATTTGTTACTCGAATCACCTGACTAACGAGGATTCCCTTGTTTCTCTTCGTTTCTTATGGAAATCTCACCAGGAAAACGGCTTATATTTCTGGAGTCGAGCCTGCAAACGTCAAAGAAAGTTGACCTGATTCTGATTTTGGGGAGGCACACTGGGTTGCACTCTTGCATATTCTGAAGAGGTAATTGTGCACTGTATACTATAATATCTGAGCCAATTATTGCATAAAAATGCAGTGGCGTAAGTAGCATCCACTAGAAAAACTTATAAAAGCAATGAGGAACTTCATTTAAACGATCCGGTCTGGTTATAAAATTTAAGTGGTTGCGTTTTCCTTCAGATGATAAAGCTTATTGGATACAAGGAGCTAGTTTCCGATATTGCCTGTCAGACAATGCTATGAAGGTACTAATACCATATTCTCCGTCACTGAAATAGATTAACCATCTTTCTGATTTGTGATTACTGAAAACTCTCTTTCAAGATGGGGAAATTCTTGGATTTCCATAGTGTGTCACTTGATTACGTAGCTCATGGTATACTAAATGTTTATTGATTGTGTGGTGCATAGTCTGAAATGATGCTAGCTGTTGTTATTGTTTGCTTCCGTTGTTATTTTGATTACTTGCAAAAATCACATCAATTCTAACCATGAGAAAAAAGAAAATAGAAGCATTGAGAAAAAAAAAAGGCCGAGAAAGGGATATAAGAGATTTAATTTTGAGTGAAGGCAAAAAAAGCAGTTACAGAAGGAAGGAGGCAAATGGAACTTAGCCCTTAATGAGTTGAATCCACCTTACTTAAATTGATGTTTAAGTGGTTGAATTAGAGGATTGGAGGTAGGAAAAATTCTTCTTCAGTAGATGCTATTTACGTTTGCTTTGTCTTTTTTTTTTTTTGCTTCATATGAATAACTGGTTCGTCTGGATATATTTTATCTCAGACGCGAGTTCCTTTGCTGCACTACTAACTTGGGACATATACTTTCAAGGATCTCCGGATTACCCCCTACATTTTCAAATGGAGTGATCCATTTGTGTGGACATTGAGCACAGGTACGATATAAAATCCTTAAATCAAGTTGGAGTTAAAGATTGTTATATTTAAGCATGTCACCCAACTCAAATGGTGTCGAAAACTCATTGATCCTGTGAAGTTAGTTTGTTCATATCACAAGTTTTTTGAATAGTTCATACTCTTCTGTATCGCGAGTGTCATATCATCATAATTTTAATACCGAACTTTGAAATTTTTCAGAGTCCATTGTACTCTAGTTTAGTTGTTTTCACAGGATCGAGTCTTTGATGTTACTCCATCCCCAAGAATAATATATCTCTTGTTTATTAGAATGGTATTAATAGCAACACTACTTACAGACTATGATTTGATTTAATGAACCAATGGTATGGTGGTTATATCCACTCGCTTCTTTTACTCATATATCTATATCTTCTTTGCTTGTTGCAGCTTTTGGCTCCAAGTCCCCAAGATTTCAGATGTTTTACTTTGTGCATGAAACTGAAGAATCTAATAATTATCTGTTACATGTCTCAACGTTCAGGATCAATATCGTTCTTATACAGTGCATTAATGCTGTCATTGATTCCAAAGTTGAATACGTTGGTCCTTTAGGGAAACAGAAGGTGATTCAAGAACCCAGAATATTGCAGCAATTGAAGCAACAAGGTACGTACAGTACCTAAAGAAGATATGTCTGTTTAAGTAATTTTGTGTCCTTTAACAGAGTTAGTGTATTTCGGGGAGTCAGCACTCATTTATGCTATGAATACATTACAGGCACTGTGTAGACAAAGGCTGAACGTTTGAAGTCGGTTTAAACAAGCAAGTCTTGAGTCTTGACCATCTTGCCAATTTCAGGTTTATCTAATATTATCTATCTTTTCTACCTCAGCTTTGGATTTTTTTCTCCAAATATATTCGAGTTTGTGTGCATAGCTGTGTGTGGAAATATATAGGTAGTTATGGATTATAGAGAAAGAACACATTATAGAAGACTTAATGGGTCAAAAGAACCAAGCTAATATCTTGAAAGTCCACGCACTTAGCATCAGTGATACGGTTAAGGATCGTGGGTCAAATTTCAAAAATATCCTCGTTTCTGGTTTGTTATTGAAATTCGGGTTTTTATTTAGAAGTGAGTTAAAACCAAATATAGTTAACTTCTATACCACATTTTTTATAACAATGATCATTAGTCAGGAGAATATATTAATTAATTTGAAATCAAATGTTACGGTTTTATTATTTTATATATACGACTAAGTAAGTAGTAACCCAGGCCTGGTAGTAACTAATCATACTAATGATTTTGTTCAAAAACTCATTTTTGGATTGCAATTTTCATAGGTATGCAGTATAGACAAAGCTCTCAAATATTGTAATTTGCAGAGTGCGCGTGGAAGAACTTGCTTCCTGGAAGGTTGGAAAGGATTATAGTAAAATAGAGACGGAAGAAAAATCAAAGGGCATAATATTATATGCACACTGCTCATTTCTTTGGAAATCTTCTTGGTTATACTTTGCCCTCTTTTGGAGAGAAAGTGAGACCAAATCCCCTTTATTTCTGAATGATCTTCAGGTCCTATGAAACATGTATAGTAATTACCTTTCCTGTAAGAAAAATGAAAAACACAGAATGAGTATGTAACAATTTGTTGGTATATTTTTGTATATGATAGGTATGCAGGGACACACACAAGAATGTTACTTGAAATAAAATGTGAAAAATTTGCTCCAGATTTTTTTATACTTACCTGTGGATTTATTGCCTATTCACGAGTTATTTTCACTTAGGCTCCATTTCCTGCAAATCTTTTACGACAGCACCGAAGCTTACGCTGTCTCCGTTAGTAAACTTTCGAGATGTCAAAGATAAGCCGAAATCAAATGGTCCCCGTGAGTCAGCCTGCGTTTAAGAAATCAGATATCAATTAGATTTGAAAGTTGAAACCCAAACGGTAAGTAAAACTAACTTGTTACCACACTCGTCTAGATAGAGCGTGAGGTTTCCATTAAGTATTTAATTATACAGCAAAAAAAAATATGTGAATCAGAGACCAAACAGTTGAAAATCTCACTTACCCACTTGATTCCTGAAAATCCAAGGCTGCTGTCCTGATTAAACACCGTGGAACCAAACAAACCTTTTGCGGCTTTTGATTCATCTTTCTGTTGCTGCTCAGCTTCTTCACCTACCTGCCAAAATTCACGAATTGCAAGTTCTAAACTAATCAGAAACCTAAACCGAAAAATAAAATAAAAACACTGCATAACATGGGAAACATTTCACCTGCTCAAGAACCTTCTGTGAGGATGTAGTACGCTTTCGGAATGAAAATGCATGGCATGTGTCTTCTGCGTCGAGTATAGACGAATGTGACAGCTCCGAAGGAAGTGCAGGACATGGAGCTCGAGGCTGATTTATTTGGTTCACGAGGAAAGCATCTAATGAATCAGAGATTAAAGGTAATGGTTGTTGTGAAATAGCTCTCCTTGTATCCCATGTATTGTTACCGTCACTAAACTTCGCCTCTCCTAGTGATGATGCTTCAGAAAGTAAGCCTCCAATGGGCTGATCATTATTATTATTATGAGTTGATTCTTGTTCACGGTTAATAACGCGTCTGTCTTGTAAAGATGCCTCGGAAAACAGACCTCCAATGCTTATGTTTGTAAGATTATCTTCCCAGAGAGTTGCGTTTGCATTCCCTGAATTTGAATTTTTAGAATGATCCCCCAAGTTTCCCTTCAAAGATACTTCTGAAAGTAAGCCACCAATACTTAAGCTTGTCAAACCATCATCCCATGAAAATAACGTTGGGCCAGATCCATCGTTTATCTTCTTCTCCTGATTAAACAAAAGTAGTCATGATTCCTAGAATACAGTGATATAAGATTTGAGTCTAAAACAAGAGAAAAAAAAAACGAACTTTACTAAAGCATACCGCTGACTCGACTTGTCCATCAGGAGGTGTGTTTCCAGAGGGAGGCGGGTCAGTCACTTGATTTGAAGAGGACAGCAATGCAAAAGGGTTATCTAAACCAAACATCTGCTTTCCCGTAAAACTGGCACTCTGTGTTTTGTTACTAATGATGTTCTGAGCTTCTTCATTTGGAAAACAAGTAATACCCGGAGTTGATGGAGATGGTGGTTCATCTGTTTTATTATAAGTCTCAGAGGACCATCCATATCTAAACGAAATAAAGACTCATAAGACGCGGCTATGCTTAGAAAGTTGCTTTGAAAGGTATATATAGTTGCAAACCTTAAGCGGAATATGGATGGAGCTCCAGTAGCCACATAGACATCGCTTGTAGTGATGTTGCTGTTTACTGTCCATTTATGACCAGAACCGAGTGCCGATTTATCATATGGGTACAACGTGGGATCTCCCCGAGCAATCTCTGAGCTGCCCCATTTAGTGTGAATGTGTTGAAGCACTGAAGAAACCTTCTTCCGTGAGCTCAGAGTGAGTTCCAAATATGGGTGAAAGCCATCCTAACAAAGTAACAAAAATAAACAAGTTGAAAAATATTCACCAGAATGTATACTTAGTCCATGTCTCGTGGTCAGATCTTGGCTTTACCTTTTCTAATTCTTCACGGGTATGGGCATCCAAAGGAAAGAGCTGCAATTTCATTTTTGCAGAAACTCGAACCTCTTTGCCCGAATGGAGATCGCGGACAGATACTTCTTGAGCCCTGCCTTTGTTATTTATCGACCTTTGTACTTGAGAAGATGGAGACTCGTCTGAACATTTAGAAGGGGACTTCTCCTCTCTTTTACTATTATGCTTTCCTGATAGATAAAAACATCCATAACAAGTGAACACCTGAGATCAAGTGAAAATAATTTTAAATGATTTGATAAGCTTTTACCAGATTCATGGAACTTCTTAGTAGCTGTTTTCATACACTTCTTGGCTCTGGTGAATTTTCCTCTCGTTTTGATCTCCTTTGAGGGCTCAGTTGCAGTTTCAGTCCTCTTTCTAGCCATTCTGAAAAAAGAATTCGGTAGCAAACTTCAGAGTCAAATCATCCGGTTCTCTATACTATTTCACACAGATTCGTAACAAAACCTACGATTATACAGATTCAAACCCTAGAAATCCAAGTGCCTCTCAGATCTAGATTCGTCCACAACCGAACGAAACTTACGAACATGTTCAAATAAGCAGACAAATCAATTCAGATTTGTTACGCAAACACAATTACAGTCAAATAATTCTGTTCTTCAGAATATTTCGCAGAAATTAAAACAAAAAACTCCGATTATCCAGGATCCAAACCTAGAAATTCAAACGCGTTTCGAATCTCGACTTATCCTCCACCGAACGAAACTCAAGAGAGTAATTAGATTCAAATTTGAGATAGTCAGACACAGTTATTGTCAAATCGTAAAGTTCTTCAGAAGATTTTATGAAGATTCAAAAACAAAACCTCCAACTCATGTAGATCGGAACCCTATAAATCCAGCCAACCTTCCAAACCTCGAAAATCCTTAACATGGAAATCAATCAGACATGATTAAATTCAAATTGGGACCAGAAATCACAGTTAGATTTACGATCTAGAGCAGAATCTCACGGTGACACCTCCAATCAACAAGCAACAGATAAACGATCGGTGGAGAAAAGTCAAAATAAGCAAGAATCGCGAATTATAAAACTCTTGAGAGATTAACAAGGTTAATAAGCACCGACCTCGTCTGTTATCGACTTTGGGACGCGAGAGAGACCAGAGCTATCAGACGAAAATCTACGAGAGAGGAGAACGACGAATCAGAGGAAAATCTACGAGAGCAGAGAGTGAATTAGCAAGGCGGGAATATTTTTGGATGAAAATGTTAGAAATAAAATTCTCCCTCCATTGGCTTTTCCATATACCGTCTTTTTTCAAATAATGCTCTCAGTGGTAAAACCGACATTTATCATAAATTTGTATATGGGCCCAAACGCGTGGCCCATAAGTTTTATATAGGTTCAATAGTTTTATCTTGGCGCACGAAATCTTGATGACCCAGACTAATTTTTTTTTTTTTTCTCCAACAACTTCTACCTCTGAAATTGAACTGTGGGCTGTTATGATGAACAAAAATGCACAAACCAGCCTGATATAATCTTGTTAAAGCTAAATTATACCGAACCGGTTAAGAATATTTGTTTTATTTGCCTAGTTAGCAGCCTACTAACATATCAGAATTGAATTCTAAAAAATATCAAAATTTATCATTATCCGAATTTAATACACCGATGTACCAAACCGAAATCGTACAGCGTTCTCTAACTAGATACTTACTTCAAACTTTTTCATATTTCGAATTTTAAAAGATTGTTAGCTTTTAAACGATTCCATCAGATGTTTAATAAATAAAGTATTATATTTTTCTAGAATAATTAAATGCTGCTTCACATTTTGACGTACAAAGAAGGAAAGTAAAGGGTCAATGAAGGAATTATTCTGAAGATATATCAAAGTCATATGAGTTTCTTTCGCCATAATGTAAGCCTGTAAGGTTTTAAAAGTTTTAAACTATTTTTCTCGACATGTCTTCTCTCTCTGAAATTGATTTTTGTCAAGTATCAATAAGACGCCAATTTCAAAAATCATATTCATAGCTGTTTGAGAAAAAGTATTCAGTTCGTTTGAAGAGTCTACGGAAAACAAGGAGAATTTGAGCTTTGTTTATTTTTGAATAAGCGTTAGTAATAACAGAGTTTGAACAACAAGTATCCGCAAGGTGCGGGATTTCTGCTAACTACTTCTAAGATTTCTCAAAGTATAGTTTGCAGGAAGCGTCCTCTCTCTGTTATTGCTCTTGATTTTCGGATCCCCTTCTTCATTCACCTATCATCTTCTTATATAGGAGGTCCATTACGCTCTTCCCAATCCCTTTTAGAATAGGAATCTCGAGTATATTTTCTTAGAGTTTATCGATCTGAATATTCTGGAACAGTCCAGATTTGGTCGTTTCCTAGAATATTCAGTAAATCCTCTGGAACGGTCCAGATTTAGTTGGTTCCTTAAATCTTGGATTTTTTTCCCTTTAGAAGTATATCCTTCTTTTCTTGATAACGTTGATACCTTTAAACAATCAATGGATTTGGCCCGTGACAAAATTATGTCCAACAGCTTGCCCTCCACTCTCTATTTCTTATTAAGAATTTAGAGAATAGTAAATACATGTGCATAATTTCTTCATGCATCTATTTGTAGATCTCATAGGAAATGACCAAAGCATGGTATTTGCTAGACATCAAATAAGGAGATGACAAACATATGGTTTCTTACTTCCTTTATTTAGGAGATGACCAAAATATGTACCTTCCTCTTTGGAAGGAACCAAAATATGGCATTTCTTTTATTTGGGAGATAACCAAAATATGTATCTTCTTCTTGGAAAGTGACCAAAATATGACATCTCTTTTATTTGAGAGATAACCAAAATATGTACTTT
>OVAY01001462.1:0-19993 GCA_900406395.1 Kernera saxatilis | reverse complement strand
GAGAAAGAGAGAGAGAGAAAGAGAGAGAGAGAGAGAGAGAGAGAGAGAGAGGAGGTTATGTACTAATTGTGAGTGAAAAAGAAGGTGAAGAGGCTGAAAGAAATGTGGGTTTCTCAGAGATTGAAGAACTAGATCATCCATTGTTGAAGCTGAAAAGAGAGCTTCAAAGAAAGCAAACCCTAGAAACGAACTGGTTTCTAGGAAAAAGTGTGCTTCTTGAAAACACTTCCTTAAATCGCACTGGTGCAAAAAGTTAAAAAAAAAACAAAAAATTAGTCTGCTACGTCTGCAAAAGGGTTGCGGGTGCGTCTTCTTTACTCTGCTACGTCTGCACAAGGGCTGCGGTGCGTCTGTTTTAGTCTGCTACGTTTGTACAAGGGTTACGTTGCGTCTGCTTTAGTCTGCTACGTCTGCACAAGGGCTACGGTGCATTTGCTCTAGTATGCTACGTCTTCACAAGGGCTGTGGTGAATCTGTTCTAGTCTGCTACGCTTCATTTTTTCAAGCTTCGAACACTAGAGGATCTTCTTATAAACACGAAGAAGTGAATTTTTCTACTCAAAAAAATAGGAAGTTGCAGAAATCACAAAGAGACATGCAAGAAGCACATATCCTTCAGCCTATCAATCACAAAGAGACACGCAAGAAGTACTCAAAGCGAGGCAATGTTTTGTTACTTGGCCTACCAACGTTAGTCCGCCAAACATCATTCGATCTTGCAATATAAAAAAAAATGGACTGTAAATAAAGATAACAAGCCGGACAAGTACGGTGTCCACCATCAGTATTACAACAGGTCAGTTGATGTCAAAATATATTGGGCAACAAGTCAGGAGGGAAAAATTTTATAGCATGAATCATCTTAATATCCAAAATCCTAGATCTCGAACCTATTATACGATCAGGTATGCCATGCGCTCTGTCATATTCTTTTTGAAGAAAAATCCACAATGCCAGTAGATATGTTGCCTGAACAACTCTAGCATACAATGCCTTGTTCATATACTCCATCGCAGAAGGGATTTCTTCATACGTCAAGAGTCCCCTCATCCCTTGCAAGTATAGAGCTTCCGGATTCCCAGCCTTCACAACATTGGTAAAGAAAGTTTCGCATTGGTCAATTAAACGAGTGTTTGACCTGAAAGACCCCAAGTTAATCTCTTTCATCACTACATCACTTTTTCATGCCTCGTCGTAACTCTTATACACAGTGCTGAAACGTCCAATCTATGATACGATCAAGTATGTCATGCGCTTTGTCGTATTCTCCTTAACCAAAAATCCACAACGCTAGTAGATAAGTTGTCGGAACAACTCCAGCCTGTGATGCCTTACTCATATACTCCACCGTGCAAGGGATGTCTTCAGACGTCAAGAGACCCCTCATCCCCTGCAAGTACAAAGCTTCCGGATTCCCAGCTTCCCCAGCATCGATGAAGAAAGTTTTGCATTGGTCAATTAAACGGATGTTTGACCTGAAAGACGCCATGTTAATCTCTTTCATCACTACATCACTTATCCATGCCTCGTCGCAACTCTTACCCACAGCGCCGAACCGTAACGCATCCCTCGCTGAGATCCTACTAATTCTGATAATTACCTCCTCTATCAAGTGCTTTGGCAGATCTAAGATCTCCTTATTTTGATCGACATCCTGAAAATACAAATTAGAAAATGATGTTAGGGTTTTTAATTTTGGGTTTTTGAGTTTTTAGTAACACTGTGACGTGCCTAAATAAGTACACAAGATATAATTCAAGATATTTAAAACGTCACATCAGTTAAATAAATACACGACAATTGTTTTGTTTTCTGGGTAAAAAAAATATAATATATGTAATTGTCGTTATTCAACCGTTATCCTGCCTTTAGTTTGCGAATGTTCTTCCGTTACCCTACTTAGTATGTCGTTAGTAGTTCATTGATTTCGAACAAAACCCAATTGATTTTCTTATTTTTCTTTAATGAATGGCATAACCGCATTTTTTGCTTTCGTCTTCTACTGTTTTGTTTAGTCTTCATCTAGGCTACTACTGCTGAATGCAGATGAAGCAAGAAAACATAGAATACTAAGAGAAAAAGTGATAAGACTCATCATAGGTCTGCAAAATGTGGCTTGCTAATGTAAATAGTCGATTTTTGTAAACATCATCCCAATTTCCCCCCCCTCCCCATTTGAAAGTTAAAGCCAAGTTTCTCCCTGACTAAAAAGTTCAAAACAATATTACACCCAATCCACTGTCGATTTACTATTGCCCGATCGCGTCCTAACCTTAACCAGCACGATTATGAACCCTAATTTAACCGATTAAAACCCGAGAACCAAAAAAGATTTCATGGTTATACATCCAATAGCTACAAGAATCTTTGTCTTTTTTCATGCTTGATTTTTCTTCAACCATCACATCTTCCACCATATCAAAAATCTCTTTCTCAACCTTCATTTTCACCTTCTCAAAAACCATCTTCTCAAACTCCATCCTCTCTGTGCGTATCTCTTTCAGCTCCTGTTCAAGACTTGCATTTTTCGCAGACAATGACTCTATCACATTCAATAAAAACTCATCAACCTATAAACGAATGGTTATCATCCTTAACGTACAAATTGACAAGAATTTTAGACAATGAGTATCAATCCCAACATAAACAAAACAATTAACCCTTACTATTACCTTACCTTATTTGATGCAGCAATAACCCTTACTATTACCATACCTTATTGGATGCAGCAAAAGCACAACAAAAGTATCTCGAGTAGGGATTATTGTCGGATTTTGACATATTTGCCACAATTTATTCCGCACACCAACATCTCTTAGGAACACCCACAACTCTTCCTCTTCTTTGACAGACACTTGATGGTGCACTCGAAGCTCATGATACATTACTCATGGTATGTTCTTTGAATTTGACTTGGGTTTTACGAATTTGGAGTTTGATTTTTGAAAATCGATTTAGGGTTCTTCGATTTTTTTAAGACGTTACATTTGGAGATGTTTTGAATTAAATTGGGTAATTTATGTCGGATTTAATATGGAGTTGGTCTGCTATCTGTTTGCCTTAGGGATGCCTAAAGTTTTGCCTTAGATCTCTATTAATTCATTGTTTTTGTTGGTCTTCTTAGTTTGCAGATTGTTTTTAATGAGACCCATGATTTCTATTTTTAAATATCAAAGTTTTTCTATAGTCTGCGAACGTTATTTCTATTACTATTTGCAAAACCACTAATTGGATTAGGTCGACCAAGCAACGAGACAAGTTGTACAATGAAACTTGACCATATTAAAATTACAGTGTTATTGATCACATACCTTTTTGGCGTTCAGTGTAGTCAAGACCATATAGAAGCCCCTATTTCGAGGCAGCGATGTCCGACATGCAGTTCACCAATGCTACTCAATATTTCGAGTCCAAATAAAGAATTTGGTTGCTACACATATGTTGCTTATTGTGAAATATCAACACATTCCGAGGTGTGCATATTCACCTAATGTCTCTGCTCTTTCATCGGCTGCGACTTCACTGGTGCGTACCTATCTTTGTATACCAACGCCAGCGCTGCACACTCTGAACTATTGCACATGTTTGAATGTAGAAAAACCATGACAATTTGCTTCGCTAAAAATCGAAGGTTAGTTCTCAAGGAAAACAGTAGTAGAGGAGGAGGAGAACTTGTGGTTGTGGAGCGTTCTGCCTATCCAGATGGTTCACATATCTCTGTTCGATGTATTGCACCTAAAGTCCCATACAGGGAAAACTTATCTTGGGAAATAAAAGTGCTTGCATTAGCCACATTGACTTGGAGAAAAAATCTTGTCGACAAAGTTCAAAATGCAAGTGGTGAATCGCCTCACTATGTTGTCGTTCCTACATACAAGTGCTCTGCTACCGGCATATTAATACGCCTCGATCGGGTAAATGTGGAGGATGTTGCAGAGATGTCAGTTACGGTCATTCCTACTACCTCATGAACTCGTTATTTTTTTAAGAAATATGTTTAGTCTTCTTTGTTTAGTCTTGGTTTTCGCGGGCATGAACTTTATTTTTCCCGTTGGTATGTATTAAAAAAACTTAAGTTTTATCTTACGCAGTTTAATTACTTTTTAATGAGATTAGTCTTCGATTACTCTGCTTTTAGTCTACGATATAACGAACAAAAACATATTTATTAAAGATAGAGAACCTGGTTAACAGTCTACATGTTATGAGGTAATAGACATCAATCAGTTTGCGACCTGTTGGCATTTAGTCTGCATTTATTCGTTCGTTTTTCAGCGGTTAGTCTGCGGATTATTCTGCGTTTAGTTTACGTTTAGCCTGAGTTTTGCCTGGTTTTGTCGGCATTTAGTCTGCAATTGTAATTAAACAAACTTTGACTGTTTATTTTCCTATAACGATCATGTTTCCATCTTCCAACAGAAGACTAGAGCAGCTTTACTCAATCATACAATTAAAACATGATTATAACGAAACAATGCTTAGAGCTAACCAAAGACTATGCTTCTACTATAGACTATGCTTCTACTATAGACTATAGCTCGTCAAAATCGTTACCAGTAGGAGCAAACAAAGGTGTATTCAAACAAATGTGAAGTAGATTAGAGAAGCGGATTAGAGAAGCAGATAAGCTTGCGATGCCTTTAAAAAGAAACGGCTGAATAACAAAAAGAATGGCGAAATCTGAATCGAAATCTACAATTAGGAATCGCAAGCTCTAGAGACAGATGATGAGATCTATTCTCAGTTTTTTCACATTTTTTGTTAAGCTTGCGTACGCGCGGATATTAGCCTAGTACAAATTAAAAGAAGATGAGAAGGGTAGCGTTGGTATTTTGTAAAAAATTGACCCTTCTTATAATTTTCCGTATGAGGGATTCCGTCCTCACGTTAATTTCTGATTTTGGTCCATTTTAGATAATTTCTTATATAAATAATTATATTTGCTTCTCCTATACCTTCTGAACAGAACATCTATTGTATGTTTAAATGCTACAGGGTTGAAAACCTATTTAACCTCTAAATGTATATGGATCAAAAACGTTTTAAGTATATACTAACAAACATTTGAGAAACCAAAATACCGCCATCGAGGGAATCCTTTGTCTCCTGTACATGTTAATAAAGTTTGTTAAACCATTTAAGTATAATGAATATAGTTAAGTACATGTAATAATAATGTAAATAATTGATATTACATATTAACTTACTTTTAACGACACCTTTACATGAATATCTGAGTGGACATCCCGCATTGGAGAATCCACTAGACTAGCGTCAAGGGGATCGTTTGTCTCCGGTTCCTAGGAAATAAAATAATAATCCACAAGAACAGAATAATGGAACGATATTAGGAAAGTTAGCTGAAAACTTTGCTGTGACACATAATAGTTCGCTATTACATACTCATAGTGTGCTATATCATATCGATTGTTCGTTATTATTTTAAATGTTGGGTATAACAGAAGAATAAGTTATTGATCTGGGAGTATATAAACAATTACTTGGTTTTAATTATATACATCTAAGCATACTTCACTTGGTGAAGTTGTTTTAATGATCCAACTCATTCTAAATTATATACATTTGAGTGTTAATTAGGCCATGTGACGCATATATGATCGAGTTTTAAACCTGCAATTGCTTGCAATCTGCAAGTGCACGATTTAGTCACTTGTAGCTTAATTTGGGATCCAATCCACTAGGAAATAAGAGATTGCACACTAAGAATACGAAAAAACTACTTAAGCTATGGCAAAGAGTTTTTATGGATTTTTGTAAGTCTAACTAACTAATTGCATAAACGAAATAAACAAAAGCATAGAAGACTCATAACTAAAACATAAGCAAGGCAAAAGACTAAACAAAAAGAAATAAATGATGACTAAGCAAGATACAAGTAAATAAGAGAGCAAGATTAACTGTTGATATGGAACAATGGATCATGGGCAAGGTAATTGATCAAGACGGAATAACAATTGATTCATGATGCAAAAAACAATCATTAAGCTTCTTTCTAGAACATGGAGCACAATAACAATGGCGCTAATCAATTTACTAATTATCTAATTCAGCTAAAATCTCATGTGCTAATAGATAATCAATAAGCATTAAATTTAGGTCCAATAAGTTTACTTATCACCCTAACATCAAAGCATCATTGGTTGGTGAAAAAAAGTTCATTGTTTCTTTCAAGCATTTTGTCAAACGCCTTTTGGGCATGAAAAAAACTTAAGATCTAGATTAGGAAAATTAAGCCTAATCTAACGTTAAGAATAACCTAAATGAAGGAATCTAAAGGAATCTAAGCCTAAGCTTCACAAATCAACCATTAATCCATCCTAATCTACCAAACCCATAATCCAAAGATAAGACTACTCAGCCATGATTAAGCTTAAAACAAATGCAAAATAAGTAAACAAAGACATATTTAAGAAGGTAAGAGAAAGAAATTAGAGAAATCTTCACTAAGTTGGATAAAATGAGGAAATCTCAATAAACATGATCATAAACAAGGTTTTTAATCTCAAAGAGGCATGGGAAATCAAACTTAGGTTTTTTTTTTACAACTTAGCAGTGTTTTAATAATAAGGAAAACGATTTGGGTTGATACGGTTCAGATCCAGGCTGGATCTTGGAATTTGAGAAAAGTCTGGGTTCATTTCGGAAACCATCCCCTTGAAATGGTTCTCCTTGAAAAGTCCACTGACCAAAATGTGTGTCATGCGTGCATTCATTTCAGGACCATTTCTCCCGAAATTAAGGGTTCGAAATGAGTTGTTTCCGGAATTAAAAATTTTCCAACTTCTTTCTTTTCTCCTTGAATGCCAACTCCCTTCCTCTTTGCTTCTTATTCTCTTTTTGATCCAGAACAGGCCTCCAAACCTTCGTATTACCGGTTCACCATCCCAAACACATAATAAACAAGAAATGTATGCCAAGACTCCTAGATATGCGTAAATGCAATGCTAAAACCATCAAAATATGTGGAAAACAAGACTCTAAATGGACCAAAAATGAAACACATTAGGCGCGCATTTATTGGACAAAGAAATTGGTTGTAGAATAAAATAGGGATTGGGATACGTGTTGTGTTCTTATCGGCTGCTGAGATTTTTGTTATTTTTTCATCCCAGTTATTTGAGATCTATTTCATAGTAAATTATTATTTTCAGTTTTTATTTTATTTTTTATTTTATATCAAAATTCATCATTTCATATTCTATAAAACATATACTTGTTTTATTAGATTTGGACACACAAAAAACTGTTTTTCCTATAATTTTTCTATTAGCTCCAACAAACTGTTTATATTTTTACGTCTTTTTAGTGACATAGATTCCAACAATAACAAGAATAATTTTAGTGTCTGTCATTTTTCGATGAACACTAAAATTATAATTAAAAAATGTTCATGCTTCATTTTACACACCATTAAGATATAAATTTTCTAACCATCATAAAATGTTCATGCTATATTTTACACACGATTAAGATAAATAAATTAAATTGAGAAATTTTTGCAAAGCGGAGACAATACTTTCAAATTTTCTTATTCATTATTATAAATCCCTATATTTCAATCTAATGATTCATCATGTAAGTTTACGCAGTCCAACAAAATTATATTAAAAAATGTGTGAAATATTTAAATCGAAGATAAGGCTATAGTGGCCACAAGACAGAACAAAGATTACTACTCACGTTGGCTCTACTTTTTTTAGAGAATTTTTATGATAATTTTAATAAATGAATAAAATAAAGGAAATTAGGCCAATTAGCCAAAACCTCTAATAAATATTGACTAATATTATATAAATTACAATATATACTTCAATACCTTTAGTGATGTCTTCTTCTTTTGGGCTTTTTCTCTTTCTTTTTTTTCTTCTTTTTCGTTTCTCCTTTTCATCTTATTTTCTTAGATCTCTTCAATACAAGTCGATTCAAACTTCAAATTCAATTGATATAGATTTTTTTTTCTCCATATGACATGGTTTGGATTTTTTTAAATGGACAAAAATTTCTCAAAAAAAAAAATAATTATAATTAAGAATTGGACGTACTATATATAAAACAATTTCTATTCCACTTTTTGTTATACTAACTCCTTCAAAATCATGAAAATGCATATATTTTTTGGTTTTGAGTTTAGCTATAGAGTTTAAAACTTATTTTTGGGTTAAAATATAACTTTTTGGTTTAGATTTTATGATTTACATTTATTAAAACATACACAATTTTTTTTATAAAATAGATAAGCAATTATAAGTAAAAACTCGATGTTCTATATAGAACATAGTAGCATTCTATTTTTTTGTAGCCGTTCCATTTGTTTATGATGTGTCTATTATACTTCTAGAATATAAATTTTTTTGTTAACACATTTTTTTATTAAGATTTGAATAGAATAAAACAGACATTACGTTAACAGATAAATGCAATCATTATATATTTCGATATACACAAGCGGATCTCAGATCATGAATAATTCTACCAGTAACTATAACTGATTTGGTAACTATGTTAATATAAACATTTTATGCTGCTTAAACAATAAATTTCATATTATTTTTACAAATTTATGAGAATTAGTTAATTATGTTAAAACTATTGACTAAGTCATTACATATTTGTATATATTTATTAAATTTATGATATTTTTATTCTAGATTATATATCTTTAATTCATTAGCTTTAGAAAATTAAAAATTAGTTAATGAACTATCATACATTATAATTCTGAAATCATGAATTGCAAAATATTTTATAGTCATTTCATCCAGTGCTGGACACGGGTCCAACTCTAATTTTCACTATAAAATGGATTAACTTTAAAATAGAGTAAGATTTCTCTCTAATAAATGATTCTATTTGCTACACTAAAAAAAAATATTATCTCCCACAAATGATGAATCAAAACATTTCAAAGTGAGAAATGAGAGTCATTATCTTTGATTTCTCTAAATCGAAGAAAAAACTAGTATGTATATATCATTTACATATATTACATTGGAAGAAGATGGAAAAATATCAAATCATTATGTAGCTGGTAACATTAAATTCAAATGCGGAGTTGTCCCTATTGCTACACAAAAATTATCGTGAAACCCCATTTTAAAAATGATTTTATTCAAAAAAAATTTTGAAATCGCAAAACCTATTAAAGACATTCCTATTTACAAACCCAACCACACATATCCAAATCCAAGCTTGCAAATCCACACCCAATCCGATTTGATCGACCTAAATCCCTAATTTTTCTTATTTCTTTCTTCTTCAACGGATCTTCAATGTCTGAGTCTTCAAATTTTTTTACATTCCCCCGTTTTTAGTACGAATAGAGACTAATAGAGCCGAACACTCTCCGAATTTGTATTCAAATCTCATCTGATCTAATCTCATTATCTAAGGTATGTTCAAGTTTTATCTCTGCGTTTTTTGTAGATTTTGATTTTGTGTAGATTCATTTCTTTTAATTGATTAATTTGTTTTGTTAGAATAGAACGGTTTTTTTCCTAAGAGTATAACGATTTTGTGTGTTTCGTTGTTTCATTCTTCATGGTTTCAAAATTGTTGCGTTCAATTTTTTCATTGTTTCGTTTCGTGTGGAGTAGATTTCGAGTCCATATTGTCTTTTTCTTTGTGTTAATAGATTTTGTTGTGTGCATAGAGTGCAATGGTGAACTCGTATGTTGATGAAGAGTCGGCTTTAGCACAGACGGAGAACATCCAAGAAGAAGAAGAAGTCGATTCTGAGGCAACTAAGTCAAACTCTAAGCATTCAACGGTTTGTTTCAGAATTTTACAACTTTTATTATTAATTGGTTTTACTATTCAATTTTGAAGTTAGATAATTATAAAATTAAAAAGTACTACTTAGTTATACTTGATATAACTATTCTGAAATTAAGAATACTACTTAGTAATACTTGGTAAAACTTGTTTTGGATTGCAGGATTTGTAGGAGGGAAACCAACCAATGCTACCTGAGAGGATGTATTTTGCTTCCAGCGAGTATAACAAGGCGATAAAGTTGTTAACAAGGTGTTATATTGAGAAGAAGGTGAAGGAATGTTGGTTTGTAGTGAATGGGGTTTTCATCCACTACTCTCTTAGGGAATATGCTCTCATATTTGTATTAGACTACAGACCGTATCCAGATAACTATGCAACATTGAGCGGTTAGCTTTTGTTGGGAGGCATTTTAAGCATGGAAGCATAATAACTTATGCTGCTGCAGAAAAAAAAACTTGAGAGGATGAGAGCTTGTCCGGATTGGTTGAAGATGGATTTCATCTACTTCTTATCTAGCTTAATTGGAGGAAAGGCAAAGACCGGAAAGGGAGCATCATGTGGAGAGTCGTGCTTTCTTATAGTCGTGAATTATCTTGACTTGTATCAAATTTTACCTTGGGGCCCGCTGTCATTCGTTGTGAATTTGAATGAAATAGATCATATGATGAAAAAATTCAAGGGAAGCCGAAAGATTCATGGACCTTTCCTGGTTTTGTTACTCCTTTGGAGGTAAATATGATTTGAATATTGATCGTTAGTCATTTTCTACTTTTATGAGAACTTCTTTTGATGCAATTCAATTGGTGTGTTATGTGTAGCTTCTACGGTTTGAGGCAATTCCAACTTTGAGGAACACATTCCAAGAAAGCATTAGATGGGTAGAGAGAGAGTGTCCTAGGATGTGCAAGATGAAGTTCAAATCAAGTAAAATGAAATGTTTTTTTTTTATCGGAAAAAATGAAGCACTTGGCACAACTAAGGTTGGAAATCATCTTAATGTAAATTAGTTTTATCATTTTCATTATTTATTTGTCATGTGGCAGTTTCTAAATTGTAATTATTTGTATTCACAGCATATTCATAGTATCTTGGCACCAACCGTGGATGAGATGCTTTTGGTTCAAATCGCGGTTGAGGGGGAGATAGATTTGGAGGATGTAGTTGTTGACAGTTGGTGGCAGCCTCTAACTATGGAAGGGAAGCCCATATTCTGGAAAGATCTTTACAAAAAGGATGTGGCTACCCGAGCTGAGGAGAGGATCCAAGTAAAAGATCCTATTGCATGGGCTACAGAGACTGTGGTTGAGGAAAATACGGCTCCGATTGGATTGGTGGAAGGGCTACAAAGCTTGAAAAAATCCATGGAAGATAGGTTTTTCAACATCAATAACCGCATTGTTGCCATTGATACAAGAGTCAAATCCGTGGAACATTATGAGAGAGAGGCAAGAGGAGAATGACAATATGACATGGATTTTTAGTGGCCATATACAATGCATAAGCCGGATGCAGTTCAACCAAGTAGGAAAGACGGAAAATCATGTGAATGAGAGAAAGGAGAAGAAGGGGAACCAAGAGAAGGAGAGTAAGAAAAAAGAGATGAAGGAGAACCAAGCGAAGGAGAGAAAGAAAAAGGAGATGGTGAAGCATATAAGCATAAGAAGAACCTCCGTAATACGTATCAAAAAAGAAGGATCAGGAAGAAAATTAAGAATATAAGAAGAGAACAATGAGGAGAGGTATTTTTGATTTTCAAGTACGTTTAAGTTGAATTTGAACAACTTGGTATTTTTTGGTGCGACTGCATCATTGTGTTAAATTTGGTATTTTCTAGGTTCAACCACGAGATGCCAATGTTGAAGAACAACAAGCACCAGAATGTTGAGGTTCATGTTGAAGTAGAGAAAAAAGAGAAGAAAAAAAAAGCAGGTTACGTTTGATTATGTGGTGCCAATCATTAGGCGGAAGTAGAGGAAGCGCTGAAAACTTAAGTTAAATTTTTTCTAAGTTTGATTTATTTCAGTTGGATTTGTTTAAGTTGAATTTTTTTCTAAGGATTTGTATAGTTGAATTTGTTTCATATGGATTTGTTTTAGTTGAATTTTGTTTGCTAATATGTTTAAGTTGAATTTGTACTACTGGGTAATATTTGGTTTAACAGGTATTATGTGTTTGAATTGGTAATACTTGGTTCAACTATTATATTTTGTTCGAGTTGGTAATATTTGGTTCAACTTTTATATTGTGTTCGGCTTGGTAATACATGGTTCAATGACGCAGGAGCAAATGTGCGAACAAAGGTAGTAACAGGAGAAGAAAAGAAGAAGATTAGGCTTGCTGTTACTTTGCTGAATTTAGAGGAATCAAGCATCTGAACGTGGACTACATCTCCATGGGTTGGATTTCAAGGTCTGAAGTTTATTGGAGTATATTAAGGCCTAAAAATATCAAGGAGGAGTCATTTTCATCACCAATAAAGACTGCATTCATTTTGGTCAATTTAACACAGATGCATGAATATTCACTTCTGTTTTGGGAATTTCAAAGGTTATATGCATGTAAACTAGTTTTTATCATGGTTTTAATTGTATTTCCTTTTTATAATGAGGCCCATATTCATCAATGAAAATCATAAAACGAGTTCTCAGAATTGAAGTGTCTTTTGTGACCCCTTTGATCAGTTTGATCATTTTTCCTTTATCCTTTGGTTTTTGGGAGAGCCATTGGTGGTGGATCTGAGCGTCTTTATCACTTGGTGGTGGCAACTTTATCCAGGTGTGGTGTTAGCTCAACTGGTTTCTTTATCACTTTGTGGTGGCAACTTTATCAATGTGTGGTGATCCGGATCTTCCTATCTTACTTGGTTAATGTGATCATTTCATTCACTCCTTACGCTTCTTGCACAATGCATCAAAGTGGTATCAGAGCAAATCCAGGTTGCTGGAGTTAATTCTATCAACTATCCTTTGTTTAAAATCGTTTACCATGGATCTTCCCAGAGGATTGACTCTAGATCAAGCTTATGTTGAGCGTATTGGCAGAGAGATGGCAGATCTAAGAGAGCAAATGCAGCAGATGGTTCAGGCTTTCAATTGCATGAACGTGCAAGCGCAGTCAGGGAGACGAAAAGTTGCAGAACTTATATCGTCTTCTGAAGGGAGTGGAGGAGGTTCTTCTCATGATTCTGATTCTGATCATGGTATTGTGATAGAACGTGGTAGGAGGAGAAGAGACAACCGTCCACAGCAGCATCAACAACGTCGTGAAGATGAATTCAAAGTGGAGTTCCCTGATTTTCAAGGTAATCTTAACCCAGATGACTTTGTTGATTGGTTGAGATCTATAGAAAGGGCCGTTGAATACACAACATACGATGATGAGAAGAATTTTAAGGTAGCAACCTTAAGGCTGAAGAGTTATCTTAGCCTTTGGTGGGATACTCATAAATCGCAGCGTGTTAGAGAAAGAAAGACTTGTATCAGGTCTTAGGAGAGCTAAAACGACTTTTGAGGAGGAGAGTTCAACATGATGATTATAAGCAAGATTTGTACCTGAGACTTACACACTTGCAGTAAGAGAATCGTACTATTGAAGAATATACAAAGGATTTTCATCTTCTGCAGTTGATGTGTGATGTTCAAGAGCCGCAGGAGAGAACCATTGTGCACTTTGTACATGGTTTGAATGAAGAGATTGCATCTAAAGTGGAGCTGCAACCTTTCTGGACTTTTGATGACGTGAAGAAAGTGTGTGGACAGTAGAGCTATCAATAAGATAACTATCAAGTATCGTTATCCTATACCAAGATTGGATGACATGCTGGATGAGTTGAATGGATCCAAGGTGTTTCAAAGATTGATCTAAGGAGTGGCTATCACTAGATCAGAATGAAAGAGGGTGATGAATGGAAGACAGCATTCAAGACGAAGAGTGGGCTGTTTGAATGGCTTGTCATGCCATTTGGTTTGTCTAATGCACCAAGTACTTTTATGAGGCTAATGAATCAGGTACTACGCAACTTTATAGGGAAGTTTTTGGTGGTTTACTTTGATGACATTCTGGTGTACAGCAAAAACGAAGAGGATCATTCACAGCATCTAAGAGAGGTTTTTGAGGTGTTACGCAGAAACCTGCTATATACTAAGTCTGAGAAGTGTACATTCTTCACTTCTAGTGTTGTGTTTCTGGGATATATCGTTTGAAGTGAAGGGATTTCAGTGGATGAAAGCAAAGTGGAAGCAATAAAAAGTTGGCCAGTTCCATCTACACAATCTGATGTGAGAAGCTTTCATGGTCTTGCTTCTTTCTATAGACGGTTTGTGCAGAGCTTAAGTACTATCATGGCTCCAATAACCGAGTGCTTGAAAAAGGATAAGTTTGAATGTAGCATGGCTACACAAAAGGCGTTTGAAGTGGTGAAACAGAAACTGTATGAAGCACCTGTTTTGGCATTTCCAGATGTTAATCCAGTGTTTGAGGTTGAGTGTGATGCAAGTGGAGTAGGGATAGGAGTTGTTATTGTCCAGGGGTAACGTCCTATTGCTTATTCAACCACGAGATGCCATGTAGACTAGCTTTTATTATGGTTTTAATTATATTTTCTTTTTATAATGAGGCCCATATTCATCAATGAAAATCAGAAAACAAGTTTTCAGAATTGGAGTGTCTTTTGTGATCCCTTTGATCAGTTTGATAATTTTTCTTTTATCCTTTGGTTTTTTGGAGAGCCATTGGTGGTGGATCTGAGCGTCTTTATCACTTGGTGGTGGCAACTTTATCCAGGTGTGGTGCTACATCAACCGGTTTATTTATCACTTTATGGTGGCAACTTTATCAAAGTGTGGTGATCTAGATCTTCCTATCTATGTATCGGTTACTTGGTTACTGTGATCATTTCATTCACTCCTTACGCTTCTTGCACAACGCATCATTCAATAATACTTGGTTCAACTGGTATATCGTGTTCTATTTGGTAATATTTTGTTCAATTGTTATATTGTGTTTGACCTGGTAATTCTTGGTTACAATATCAAACAAAATTAAGTAATACTAGGCCAATACCCGCGCATACGCGCAGGATTTTCTTATATATTATTTTGGAAAAAAAATATTTTTTTACATAAACATATGAAACTATTTTTACAAAAACTAATTTGTTGTACTAAAATTACCTTAAATTGGCAGCGATTGCAGCAAGACCATCGGTGAACCATTCTTAGAAAGAAAAGACAAGAACCTTGAAATTTTTAAAACGATTTTTCGATGAGCTCCAAGCACTAGTCTGTCAATCACCACCATCCTCTCCAGCTTTATCTCTTCAAGCCACGTGTACAACGACAACATCGCCTCAATCCAAGGATACCCTTAACCTCCCCATTCAAATTGAAGTAAGCAAAGTGAGGCTTTCCTTTCAACTCAATGAAGACATTTCTCCGAAACGACCGTTTGATCTCCTACAAATCGCTTATGCATTGCATTGAGAAACTTCGAGATCTCTATGATCGAATTGGACAAACCAAGAATAAATTCGGAAAAAATCTGAAGAAGATCTTTATGAAGAAAAAATAACGTTTGAGGAAGAATTGAAGACTTAAATATCCGAATACATGAAGAGTCATCAAATTATTAATTAAGGTTTTGATATATAGAACATGTGTCCTCTTCTGGAGTGATGATGTGGCAAATATGCGAACGCGCCGGTTTTTCGTATATGTTGTTTTCGATAACAATAATTTTATACATAGACATATGAAACTATTTAAAAAAAAAAACAATTTATTGTATTGATTATTCGTAATCCTATAAACTATTAAATTATATTTTCTAATCACAAATGCTTTGTAAATGATATCAATCAAAAGCGTAAAAATGTACGATAAATTGATTTTTATTCTAACTTTGATAATCAAAAAAATAGAGACAAACACCACATCATAGCTCCAATAACTGTCCATAAGTCATTTTCATCAACATAATCGAATCCGAACAAAAAAAATGATTGTGGATCAAAACGAACATACCATGGCGCGTTGACGGCTCGAGCTTCTTCCTGCGATACATCTATAAATTAGTGTAAATCAAAACATTGAAAAAAGAAAAACAAAACTGAGAATTATCTAAGAGATATAAATACATGAGGAAAATATCAGTAACCAGCAAGTGACTCTTGACATGTCCAACATTAAATCATTTCATATTATTATTTGAAAAACACATTCCAGTGTAGATTCGGTAAAATCATACTGGTCCACTAAAATCATACATATTTACAATTGACTCAAAATCTCTGGTCCGGAGCCGTTCTGGCTCTGTCATTGGCAGCACTGTATAATCCTTACACCACGATCGCTAAAGATGTGACTTCTAATTCTGTGTGCATGCATCTATAATTGGTGGTGTTTAGAAACTGATTTAAATGATTTATACTGTGTTTTATAATTAGACTTTTAGAATTCATGAAATAAAAAACCGATAAACCCCTAAAATATATAAGAGAAAATGAAGAGATTTTTGCAAGCTATTTATTATTTTAGTTTTTATTAAAAATATGTGGACACATATCAATTTTTGGAGTGATGAGATGGCAAGCTATGGAGAGAGCCTCTTCTTCTTTTATATATATGATTGTAGATTGGTCTTGACGTAGAACATAACAACAACAAAGAGTTTTACTTATCTAAATAAAAGAAACAAGTAGTTATCTACTTAAACAAATACATTTACACCTAAGCAGTTTAACCTAGTGCCTCGATCTGTTCAGTCATTTCCAAGTGGTGTTGATTGGAGGAAGAATGGAGTTGTCACTCCTGTTGCTTCTAATGTCATGACTAAATTTCAACCTGACTATAATCCTTATCAGTCAATTCAGATCACGAAAGTCCCTCAATTCCCTCAATTCATGGATATGTCTTCAGTTTCTGATGATCAGCATATGATTCATCAACATATCACTCATGCGCCTGGTGTGTTTCATTCTCTTCTCTCGAGGTTGTCGGTTTGAAACCTTTACTTGCATGAGGACAGCAAAAACTAAAGGCTTGAGGGGGAGTATTACTGTACATAGTCTGTTACACAATTCGTTATACGATTATCCAAAATAAATTCCTAAAATATTATAATATCATAAAATAATGAAATAGGAGTTAGAACTCACCTGAAATCAGTGGCGGAGCTAGAACCTATTTTAATGGGGGTCAAAAAAAAATACTCGAAAACATAGTTTGTAAATTTTAACAAAAAAATTGTCTGCAAATGCATTCTACGTTCACTCATAGTTTGAAACTTTTTTATCACCGTTTTATTTGTTACATCCTCAAATAATTTTTTTTCGATGTAACAAATAAGATAGTCATTTAAAAACTGATCATCAATGCGATTTCGTAGTGTGGTCTTCACAATCTTCATTCCAGAAAAACATCTCTCAACGGCTGCGGTAGCAACCGGCAAAGTCAAAGTTAGTTTCAAAAGGCTATAACCATGTAATCTCTACTTTTACATAAATTGGATATATAATCAAAACAAATTAAAGTAAAGTATATTGAAACAAGAAGTCCTAACCTTAAATTTAACTTAAAAGTTAAAACTGATACTTTAGATTTGAGATTTTTCTTTTTTGGTCGTGGAAGAGGAGAGACGAGCAGTTAGGATTCTTACTTTTTTTTTTTGTGTTTTGCAAAATGAAAATAAGATTAATTAGTTTATAGTTAACTAAGTAAATTATGTATACTTTTAAGAGGTATTTACACTTTGAGGTAGTTTTTTTCAAAGTTATTACAATATGAGATAGTTTTTTGCGAAGAGGTAATTTTTTTAAGTTATCACACCAGATTGTCCATACCAGACTGTCCACAAATCATCATCCACAAATCGTTTGTCTAAACGACATTAAATCGTTATCGGTATTGTCCAAAAATCATTGTCCACGAGTAAGCATGTCAAAATTTCTTTGTCCACCATACCCGGTCCATAACATCAAGCGATTTAGTGATAAATTTTTTATTTATTTGTTCACAAATTATAGTCCACGACTAAACATGTTCATATTATATTGTCCATCGAAACTTGTCCACGAATACAGCGAATCGTGGACATATTTTTTGTAAATAATTTCTGCACACCACAAAAAAACTAACTCTTCGCAAAAAAACTATCTCTTTTGTAAGAACTTTCACAAAAACTACCTCTTTTGTAAGAACTTTTACAAAAACTATCTCATATCGTAAATCACCTTACTTTTAAATTGGATCTCAATTATAATAGAAGCCCAACTCTATCTTCTAAGCCCAACTAAACAAAGATCTAAATTAATAACGGGCCAATTACATTTTTTAGATGGACTCATTATAATTTTGTTTAAACATATAACATTGATTTTTTTTTTCATTAATAGGGGTCAAGTGACCGCGCTTGATACTTAGTGCCTCCGCCGCTGCCTAAAATAGATTTTCAGATCGATCAAACTCTTAACCGAAAATCTACAAACTCCCACGAAAACTAATTAATTCACCTAAAACGAATCATTGGTCAACCGATCAAATTCCGATCAACTCCGACCTCCAAATGACGGACCGGCAGGCGCGTTGGATTCCTATGATCGAGCAGAATCTAGGACAGTAAGGTACAATTTGTGACAGCTCATTAGAAATTTCCTTTTTCATTTCTTCGTCTCTCTCTCGCGCAACTCGTGATAAACAAAAGACCAATTTATTCCGTTAGCTCGAAAACGACTAAGTATTGACTCCAACGAAACATCTTTCAAACCCGAATCATTCCTAGTTAAATCCCCACTGCGTGTAAACAGTAAACCCGAGTCATCACTTGAATTGGACAGGAAGATTACAGGCGCATCAAAGTCTCTTCTCTTTTCTTTCTCATATCGAAACCTCTTCTTCACGTGGAGGTTTTCCCGGACTTGGCCAATTCTCCACAATCAGTTATCTTAATTTTTTTTTTTTTTAATTGTGGTAGTGATATTCTCGTTGACTTACTTATAAACATCTTTGTTATTCGGTGTGTTACATATGCAGTGATAAAAGCATGTTGTATAAAATTTGTATGACATATTTATTGTTCAGAAAAACATCAAAATTGGTTTACACATAATGTCTTATATGGATTACAAACAAAGACTAATCCCTAGATTATATTTGAAGACAGTAAATGAATGATGGGAAGATCATAAGGTGGGGTACCATAAGGAGTGAAAGTAAGATTGTTTAGAAACTAAAAGAAGTAGAAGAACTAGCATAAGCAAGACTCCCCAAGGAAAGTGACCTTCTCCAAAAAGGGACCCAACCTGGTTTGCTCTGACGTAGTAAGAGGACCTGAAGAGGACTCGGTGGACGAATTGTAGAGAGACCAGGAGGAAGACAAAGAGAATTGGGAGGAACAATAGGAAGAGCTTGAGATTCGTGGCGGTTTTCTCAACCTCGTACCTGTAACGTGGGTATGAGGAGAGAAAGAGAAGCAGAGATATGATGGCTATGAGAGTTAAAAGTTCAAGAGGAGGTGGTGATGACGTAAATAGTGTTTCCTCTAACCATCCTCGCTTCCATGCACCTCCTCTTCTTTCCTTAACAAGCCAACCCATCTCTCTTTCAATGCCTACTTTGCTTTGTATTTGAAGACTTCACGCATACATAAGCATCCATATATAGAGAGAGAGAGAGAGAGAAAGAGAGATTCTACTTAATTTTACGGTAACAAGTATGCCATTTTAAAAGAGGACTTATTGGCTAGATAGCCTAATATTAGTTCAAAATTGATAGACTGGCAAAATCGTGATTAAGAGAAGTATTTTATCGCAGGTGGTTTTAAGTAATCGTAGATCGTGTATAAATTGTATGTAATGTTAAAAAAAATAGCATGTCATATTAAATAAATAACTTGCTAAGAAATCAAAATAACGTGTCATAGGATAAATAGCTTGTAATATATAAAAAAAAAAACTGCACAAATTTTCACCCATTTGAAAGTATTTTTCATATAAAACTAGTGTCATAGTCATTTTGCCATTTTTTGGGTAAGATCATTTAGTGGGATTACCCTAAAATAGATTTTTCTAAAAAAATATTAGTTATGATTTATGGCATAACCAATATACACAAACATACATATATATATTTATACATATATATATATATATATTTATATAGATATATATATATATATATATATATATATATATATATATATATAT
>OVAY01001461.1:0-28983 GCA_900406395.1 Kernera saxatilis | reverse complement strand
CACGTGCAGCCGTGCCAATGTGCCATGCACCTAGATTAAGTAGGCATACTAATATCGTAAATACTCTTTTCTTTTGTGATATATGAGTGATGCGTCTCATCTAAATCTTAATCTCCTCTAACGGAAGTTCAAGGACAAAAGGTTAAGTTTTTTTTCTACTTTCCCGCAAATTTCTAGTTTTTTTTCTAGAGTGCGATTCCACGTCAGCAGGGGCGAATATTTTGGCGATTTTTTCTTGAAAATCTTCTCCGCAAGCAATGGATGCGGGGGGCGCCGCCGCCGGCGTTACCGTATCTGCCGAGGGGGAAATCCCATCTCCGATCAAGATTCAAACTACTGTGAGCACAACAAAGCCGTCTTGGGTAAACGTCGTTAGCAATCGTCAAAAATTAAGTTTGTTTGATTTTGAAGGAGTTGAGGAAGATGAGTCTGGTAAGTTCAAGGTTCCAAATAATGTTCTCGATGATGCGCCTCTTTGGGATGATTTTCTCATCGGTCGTTTCCTCTCATCAGCACCACATGTAGCAAAGATCCACGTAATAGTGAATAAGATATGGCCTTTGGGGGATAAATCAGCTCGTGTGGATGTGTTTGTCATTGACGACAAATCAGTAAAGTTCAGAATAAGAGATCCGGTTGTCAGAGCGAGGGTTCTACGAAGGGGAATGTGGAATATAGCCGACGTTCCAATGGTGGTGACGAAGTGGAGCCCCATCATTGAAGAAACACAACCGGATATCAAAGTAATGCCAATGTAGGTGGTCATAAAGAAAGTTCCACACAAATTATTCACCTGGAAAGGTTTGAGTTTCATGTCAAGTGTAGGAGAACCCAAGCGCCTTCATCCTGACACTGAATTATGTAAGAGTTTTGAGGAGGCGAAAGTCTTTGTTGAAGTAGATTTGAAAAAAGAACTTCCAAAACGATTTGGTTTCAACCTTGAAAACACGGAAGTGGAAGTGGAGTTCTATTATCCTTGGTTGCCGCCTCGGTGCACTGTGTGTGGGAACTGGGGACATATTTCGAAAGCATGTGTAGCAAGCTCAAACAAGATATCGATTCTCCAGAGACAAGAATCGACTAAGGAACCTGAACAGACAGTTACACAACAAACCAGTTTGATATCAGAAGTAGCACCGCAGGGGGAGGAGGAAGCAGAGTACGGCTCAGACTCTGAAGAGAAAACAAATCAAAACAGAAGTACGGCACTCTCGGGCGAGACTTCAGAGACCTGGGAGACAGTCTCTCCAACGAAATCTTCGCGACAAAAGGAAATTTTGGGACAAAACTCAGGTACTATTACTTCCCCATCTAGATACTCTCTATTACAAACCGTGGAGGAAGAGACAGAGGATACAATTGAGGTGATAGGTGAAGAAGAAGAAGAGGAGGAGGAAAGAGAGTTACGTAGTGCAACAAAAGCACAGAATGCAACATCTAAAAAATCGGAAGAAAGTTTTAGACGTTCCCTTCCAAGAGCCTCTAAGATTTCGCATAAGTTTATTATTGATCCTTCGGCAAAGAACACAAAGGAAATTCCTTGTGGTTTGAGCAACAAAGGACGTAATAAAAAACCCCATTAATGTCGGGTTTCTTTTGGAATGTTCGTGGACTAAATAAATCAAAAAAACATTCCGTAGTAAGGCAGTGGGTGAATGAACATTCGTTTCAGTTTGGCTGCTTATTGGAGACAAGAATCAAGGAAAATAAAGCGCAGTCTATTATATCGTCAGTTTTACAGGGGTGGTCTGTTTTGACTAATTATGATCATCACAGGCAAGGGAGAATTTGGGTGGTATGGAAGGAAGGAGTAAGTGTTCAGTTATTGAAGAAAAGTAGTCAAGTGATAACGTGTTCTATTCGGTTGATCGGGCAGGAAGAGGAGTTCTATTGTTCTTTCGTTTATGCTTCAAATTTTGAAGAAGATCGGAGGGAGTTATGGTCGGATTTGTGTAGGTTCTATGACACTCAAAGCTCTCGAGACAAGAAGTGGATGATAATGGGAGATTTTAATGAGATTTTGGATAGAGAAGAACACTCAAGATATGAATTATCTCCAGTTTTCTCTTAGGGTACCCGTGATTTTCAAAATCTTGTGAGACACTGCTCGCTTTCAGATTTGAATTCTCATGGACCCCTCTATACTTGGTGCAATAAACGAAGTGAGGGGGTGATCTGTAAGAAGTTAGATCGCCTCCTGGTAAGTGAAGAGTGGGATCAGCTGTTTCCACGATCAACGGAGATGGTCGGAGCAACCCATCTCCGTTGCCGCATTATGTTTGACGCTGAGGTTTCTTCTGAAAAAAAGCCTTTTAAGTTTGTCAATGTGCTGACCACTTTACCAGATTTTGTTCCGATGGTGAATCATATTTGGTCGAAAACGGATCCCCTGTTTCATTCCACATCAGCTTTATACCGATTTTCAAAGAAATTGAAAGAGCTGAAACCTATTCTGCTAGAGCTGAGGAAGAATAGACTCGGAAATCTTCCTCGTCAAACAAAAGAGTCTTTTGAGCGGTTATGTGTGAAGCAGGAAACGAATTTTCTACAGCCTTCAGAGGACTCTATGCGAGAGGAGAAACAAGCATATGGAAATTGGGTTCGGCTGGCTGAACTAGAGGAGGGTTTTTATAAGCAACGCTCCAAACTTCATTGGTTAAAAATTGGTGATCAAAATAATAAAGCTTTCTACCGAGCTATTAAGACGCGCGAGGCAAGAAACTCTATTCGGGAGATAAAAAATTTGAATGGAGAAATTCTTACTACGCCTGAGGACATAAAACTGGAGGCAGAGAGACATTTTAAAGATTTTTTGAGGGAAGAACCGAGGGATTTTGAGGGTATCTCTGTGGAGCGATTGGAAGGATTACTGGCCTATTGCTGCTCTGATCTAGACAAAACGAGTTTGGTAAAAGAGGTCTCGGAGGAGGAAGTGAGGAAGGTGTTGTTCACAATGGCAAATGACAAATCTCCGGGTCCGGATGGATACACTACGGAGTTTTACACCTCAGCGTGGACTGTAGTAGGCAAAGATTTTACAATGGCTGTTCAATCTTTTTTCATTAAAGGGTTTTTACCTAAAGGCATCAACTCCACCATACTTGCTCTGATTCCGAAGAAAGATCATGCCACATAGATGAAGGATTATCGCCCCATCTCTTGCTGTAACGTTATATACAAGGTGATCTCTAAGATATTGGCAAACCGTCTAAAGCTAATTCTCCCGGATTTCATAGCTCCAAATCAGTCGGCGTTTGTAAAGGACCGACTTTTGATGGAAAACCTCTTACTAGCTACTGAGCTTGTAAAGGATTATCATAGTGTCAAAGTTTCACCTCGGTGTGCAATTAAAATCGACATCTCAAAGGCTTTTGACACCCTGCTATGGAGTTTCATAGAAGCCATTCTCTCGGTGATGGGGATCCCCGAAAAATTTATTCAGTGGATAATGCTATGCATCACTACGGCCTCTTTCTCGGTTCAGGTGAATGGAGAATTAGTGGGTTATTTCCAGAGTAAACGAGGGCTGCGCCAAGAATGTTCACTTTCTCCTTATCTGTTTGTCATGACTATGAACGTGCTGTCTAAGTTACTTGACAAAGCAGGGTCTGAAAGGTTATTTGGTTACCATCCTCGATGCAAAAATTTTAAACTTCCACATCTATGCTTTGCAGATGATCTTATGGTATTCACTGATGCAAAGTTGAGCTCTATGGAAGGAATCATATCTGTGTTTCAAGACTTTGCCAAGATCTCGGGGTTAAAAATCAGTTTGGAAAAATCGACAGTATACTTTGGAGGTATGCCCACTCTAGAAAGACCACTATTTCAGGCTCGGTTCTCTATCGTTTCGGGGGAGTTGCCGGTTCGCTATCTAGGGCTTCCACTGCTTACAAAAAGAATGGCTAAAGCTGATTATACTCCACTATTGGAGAAGATTCGATCAAAGATCAACTCACGGACTGCTCGTTTCTTGTCTTACAGGGGACGGCTGCAATTGATAAAAACCGTCATTACAAGTCTCATCAATTTTTGGATGTCTGCGTTTAGATTGCCTCGGGGATGCATCAAACAGTTAGAAAGCTTATGCTCCGCGTTTTTATGGTCGGGGCCAGCGTTAAATTCAAAAAAAGCCAAGATGTCATGGGTAGAAGTATGCAGACCGCTAGATGAGGGAGGTCTTGGCCTTCGGTCTCTCAAAGATATGAACCATGTAAGTTGCTTGAAACTCCTATGGCGGTTACTCTCAACAAAGAACTCTCTGTGGGTGAAGTGGTCTACCGATTACCTGTTTCCCAATAGCTCGTTCTGGTCTTTACGAGAGGACCAAACGAAAGGATCATGGATGTGGCGAAAACTAATAAAGTATCGCGACAAGGCCTATGATTTTTTTAAGATGGATGTTCAAAATGGAGATTTGGTAAGTTTTTGGTATGACAATTGGTCTGATTTAGGTGGACTGATGAAACTGCTAGGTGCTAGGGGAGTGATTGATATGGGAAACCCAACTAATGCAACGATGTCAACTGTTCTAGCTTCTCCTCGCCGTCGGCGTCATAGAGTGGAGCTACTAAACCAAATTGAAGAGCTCATCAAACAAAAAAGAGAGTGTTGTACCCTTACCACTGACGTTCCACTCTGGCGAGCAAAAAACGGCAAGTACAAAGCAATTTTTTCCACACATGAAACCTGGGCCCAAATCCGAACAGTTTCTGCAAAGGTATCGTGGGCAAGAGGTATTTGGTTCAAGCATCGAACACCAAAATCAGCGTTTCTTTCTTGGCTTGCAATAAATGATCGGTTAATGACTGCTGATCGTATGCGCCTCTGGAACCCAGGACTTTCAGACAGGTGTATACTCTGTTCTACGCACTTAGAGAATCGAGACCATTTGTTCTTCTTGTGTGATTACTCCCAAGAGATTTGGTCAAATTTAGTTCAAGGCCTGTTGGGACAGCACTATGTGGTGGATTGGAACTCTGTTGTAGCCCTCATCTCGGACTCGTCTTTGCCGGCAATTAACACGTTTCTAGTGCGGTATGTATTTCAAACTTTGGTTTCTAATCTATGGAAGGAGAGGAATGGGCGAAGACATGGGGAACGGAGCACTTCGACCTCTCGTTTGATAATGCTCATAGATAAAACAGTTCGTAACAGAATAAGCACAATTCGGACATCGGATCCTCGCTACGAGAATGCGCTGCTCTTGTGGTTTGGCTCTCGTAGATAAGAACAGAATCGCTATCAATTATTGTTGTTTCCTTCTCTTTACTCTCTAGAAGCACTTGATGTAAAACAGTTTTTTTTGGGTTTGAATATAAATTTAACATTCACTTCAAAAAAAAGGAAGTTCAAGGACGACATCAGAGCTATTCTCAGATACTAAAAGTATGTAACTACATACTTAAATTGGTCCGGTCGACCTAGTATGCCTTCATCTTTTGTTAAACTTTACCATTATTAGATAAAAGCTTAGAAATCGCAATATTTTTAAATGCTTACCATATTTATTAAACAATAAACTCTACTTGCCTAGTTGGCTTTGCTCTTAATTAAATCTCCCCTAATCCAAGTTCACGAAGCTGACATAAAACTTTTGTGATATACACAGTTAGCAAATTGAGCCATTAATTTAAGTAAAGCTCTGCATTTACATCTCTCTTTAGTATTTACAAAACTGACATATTGATCTCACTAAAACTACATGTATTAGATTTTATGTAATTTACCAAATCTCGTATTGATCTCAACAAAACTAGACCTAAAATACCAGGCACATATCACTAAAACTGCAATCAGTTACATTTTTATTTTGAAAAACTCTCCTAGAAAAGAGTCTAGAATATTTAAACATAACATTTTTACTACGCCCAGATGGCAAATTAACAGGTGCATTAAATCTAAACCTAGTCAAGAAAATCAAGCTAAATAGTTACTTGATACTAAGCATCCATAAGAACTAGAGTTGTTACATGCACTTAGAAAAGATTGTACTTGTCACAGTAAATTGCGTACGTGCTTCGCTAACCAAAGTTCAAAATTGCCTCTTGTAATCTGATTTGGCTAGACACAGTTGGGTCCTAGGCAAACAAAAAAAAATTTGGAGCCTTTTGGTTAAACAAAAAAATTTTCACAATTTTTTTGGGCCTTTTTTTCTTAAGATTTTTTGAAAATTTGTAATGAACCCATGACCATTTCCCTACTGGCCATGCCTCTAAGCCGGGTCTCAGGAACAATATCTTGTCTCCTACATCTTCATATTGTTCAATATCCACAGAGCATCATAATAAAATCCCAAATACAGCAAAACCTCCCATATCAAAAGGAAACATATATACCTGAAAATCAGAAGGAGATGACATTACCAAATCAATACAAGCTCTAGAGTTAAACCTATGATTTAGGAAAATTATTTAGTTAGAAAGAAAACAGAGAAACATAAAATATTGCAAAACTCTCAAGAGGAAAAGATTTGATACCCAAATTCAAAAGGAAAGCACATTACTAACCCAAGAAATCGCATGGGCATATGTATGCAAATACGATTTGAAAACAGGCCCGATCCAAGTGGGTAGGACAGAAGAGCAGTGGTTCAAGGGTTCAACACAATTTTAAAATTTTTATTTATGTTTAAGGACCCGTTTTGTTTAACAAAATTAAAATATAACCCAATTTTTTAACATTTTAAATTTAAAGGAGGACCCTTCTTAAAAAAAAATTAGAAATGGGTCTAAAATAAGTATTTAACTCTAGGGCTCTAGTTATTATTGAGCCGAGCTGTTTGAAAACTTCTGAGCAACACCGATAAGTATAACTGCCAACGATGGTGATACCACCGATCAGAGCTTGTCCTGAAAATATATGGGCCGCAAGCCAAAAAAAATTTTTGGCCTATGAAATAATCAAATTAAAAAAAAAGTAAAATAATTGTTGCATGAGGTAAGTCTAGACTTCCACTTTAATGTACGTTACCACCTTGTCTAAAAGAATTTCTATGAAAAAGGGCCGAAAATTGTACATATAGTATAGAGGGCCGCAAACACATACTTTGCTTGCTTGCCCCCAAGACCGGCTCTGCCTCTGATAAGGCAGCGGAGACGAATTTGATAGCGTCACTGAAGTTCTTAGCAATGCCGAGAAGACCATGGTTGTAACCTAGGGAAGTCTTGATCGCCGGCGATGGATTGGATCCACATGGCACAAATGAACACTAGCTATTGGTCATTGAATAGAGCCGAAGCCATAATCATTTGAGAATAAACTTTGGGAGGTTTATTGGTTCATCGATTTTAGTGGATTTGAAAATCCAAGCAAAATCTGGTTTTATTTAATCATTGATTTTAAAATCTTTATCAAAATCACGTCTTATTAGTTATATCATTTATTAATACTAGTTGAAATCCGGTGTTATTTGTTTAATGATCTGTTGTTAGATTTCAAAATCCACATTGAATTTTATATGGAGTTGGAAGTAAAAATAGAAAGATTCAAATTTGTGGGTAAATCTTGTTATTTCAAAATCCATATGTCTAATTTAAAGATCAACCAGGATTTCTAAATTCCATATGGATAAATCAATAAAAATGCATGAACCATTAAAGGCTCCAAATGACCAAACCAAACCAACCAACCAAACCAAAACCAACCATACCAAATCAAATAAAAATGTCACTCCAAATCTGAACTGAATTTTAAAATAAGTTAATGAAATTTCTATATCGAATTAACCAAACCAAACGAAACCAAACCCAAATATTATAAAACCAAATAGAACCAACCATATCAAATCAAATAAAAATGTCATTCCAAATCTGGACCGAATTTTCAAATAAGGTAATGAAATTTCTATATCGAATTAACAAAACCAAGCCCAAAAATTATAAAACCAAACCGAATTAGCTAATATTTTTTAAGAGAATTTGTACCAAAGTTTGCTTTCGGCGAACCCGCTAAGGAGGTCCAGCCCGCGTTGAAAGGCAAAGATAGAGCTCAAAAAGAGAAGATAAGATTGAGTCCATGCAGATCCCGATAGGAAAGGAGAGACGTTCCTATATTTTGGGGGATTCAAAGTGTACGTGCAGAGCTCGATGCGGAGCCGTCAAAGCAAGTACGAGAGCTATAAAAGGAAGCTAAAGCAGAAGGAGATGTCGTCTCAATCTTTCATTATCTCCGAATACATTCAACACCACTCACACGTTTAGCCCTCTTGTAAGCTCAGCAAGCTCCCGCATTTTCTCTCTATAAAAGATCTGGAGGAGAAGTATATTATTTTGTCTCCAAGTTTAATATAGTCCTTTACAGCATATATACGAAACCTAAACCTAGAATATACACAACCAAAATAAGAAAATATTCTAATCAACAATAATTCAAATATATCATCATATTTCCTAATACCCTCCTTCAAGTTGGAGCATAGAGATCTCAAATGCCCAACTTGGACAAAAGATCTTGAAACGGACGCCCACCAAATGCTTTAGTGAAGATATCCTCTGGCTGATCTATCGTAGAAACATGTTTGGTATGAATAATTCCAAGTTGTATGTCATCTCGTATGAAGTGATAATCAACTTCAACATGTTTCGTACGCTCATGAAACACAGGGTTCAACTACCACAATATAAATCCATCAGACTAGAATGTGTAATACCCATAGATGACAACACACCTTTCATCCACTTCATCTCCTTCAATGCAGCAACCATAGCTCGGTACTCTGCTTCTGCTGAAGATAGCGACACTACGTCCTATTTGTTAGACTTCCATGACACAAGAGAGTTTCCTAGCTATACCAATCATCCATTCAACGATCTCCGTGTAATGGGACATCCAGCCTAATCTGAGTCACACCAAGCTGTAAGATGAAAATTACAGTCAGCTCTCAAAAGAATTCCCAGTCCTGGACACCCTTTCAAGTAACGAACAACCCTCAATGCAGCTGTCCAATGATTCTCTCTTGGCTCATGCATAAACTGAGATAAAATGTGAACTGAGTAAGCAATATCTGGTCTAGTTGCAGCCAGATAAATCAACCTTCCAACCAGTCTCCTATACTACTCTGGATTAGCAAGTACTTATTCCATCAACTTAGCCAACTGATGATTCAGCTCTAGCAGAAATTCTACTGGTCTACCACCAAGTAACCGAACATCAGCAACAATATCAAGAACATACTTTTTTGTGACAAATAGATACCTTCATTGCTTCGTGCAACTTCTATTCCCAAAAAATACTTCAATTTCCCCAAATCTTTCATATGAAAACAACCACTCAAATATGTTTTGAACTTTTGTATAATCTCTGGAGAGCTCCCTGTCACCACGAGATCATCAATATACACGAAAACATGCAAGTGAACCTTATCACGAACCAATGAGAAAAAATAGTAATCTGCTTTACTCTGTGTGAAACCATACCCCAAGAATGTCGTCGTAAGTTTGGCAAAGCAACACCTTGGAGCTTGTTTCAAACCATACAACAAATTTTTCAAACTACATACCATTCCGTTCTCAGAAGAACCGAAACCTTGAAGTAATCTCATATACAGTTCTTCATCTAAGTCTCCATGAAGAAATGCATTATGCACAATCTATCTGATGCAATTCCTTGTTCTTCCCAGCAGCAACCTAAAGAACCAATCTCACAGTGCTCATCTTTGCCAATGGAGGAAATGTGTGAGAATAATCGAGCCCCTCCTTCTGTCGATTACCACATTCTACCAGTCTTGCCTTATACCTTTCAATCGTTACATCTACATTATATTTAATCGTGTAAACCCACTTGCTCTCAATAACATGTTTACTTGATGGTAAACGTTCAATTGCCCATATTTTATTTCGTTCCTGAGCTTCAATCTTCAATCTCATTGCTTCTCTCCATCTAGGACATTTCATTGCCTCGAAAAATGTATGTGGCACAACTCATGCAGTTATGCTACACAGAAACGCTCTATGTAACTCAGAAAACTTATCACAATTCAAAAAATTCTCAATTCCATACTGATGACTTGACTCTTGACTCACAGTAGAGGACTTCATCGCAAACACTGTGTTAAGCTCATAGTCACGCAACCTAACAGAAGATTCTTTCTTCCTCATTCCTCGTCCCAACACTTGATTTGGTGCAGATTATTGCATAGTCTCTGTCTGTGTCACTGCTGCAGGTTCCGCCTGTGTCACCCCTGCAGGTTCCGCCTGTGTTACCATATATGCAATAGTCTCGTTATGTATAACTGCATCTTCTACAGTCGCTGCCTCTGACACACCATGAGTATGTATCATCATATCTCCAACAACTTCATCATGTGTCTATGTTATTTTCTGTGTAACACGCTCTCCATCATGTGTCTCTGTTATTTCCTGTGTAACACGCTATCCATCATGTGTCTCTGTTATTTTTTTGTGTAACACGCTCTGTCACTAGACCATGTGTGTCTTTGAGTTCCAAATAAGGAAATCGTTCTTCTACAAAAGAAATATCCCGAGATACAAAAATCTCATATGTATCTAGATCAAACAAAGACCACCCCTTCTCCGCGTAAGAATAACCAATAAAGACACAGTTTTGGCTACGACTAGCAAATTTGTTTCTATGTCGCTTCTGATTATGAGCATATGCAAGACACTGTTGTTTCCCCGGATAATCCTAAATTGAACATTATATAGAAAACATTTTTAAAACACTAGATAGTGTTAAATCTCAATATTGGTGAACACACTGTTGTTTCCCCGGATAATCCTAAATTGACCCTATATGTTTTTAACTCTTTATAAGATCATTTAGATTAATAACACTTATTGTTGAGGGAAAAATAATCGGTTCGTTGAAGAACTACGAAAAACACGGAATATAGATATATAATACCTTTTTATTGATTAAAGTATCAATAGCAAGTACAAGAATCAAGATAATCGCAATCAATCTATGAATTATGGTCGTTGTCAAGGATTTGATTGCTCTCTTGTTTGTATCTTGCATTTGCTCTCGATTTGTTCTCCTTTCTTGTGTCGTGATAGCCTTTTTATATAAAACCAACCACCTAACCCTTATGAGATTATGAGTTACCAACCGATTCCTCATAGGATTCGATCATATCCGATAGTTCTGATAAAAGCACTGATTTCTGTTAGGATACAGTCATATCCATAATCTAGCCATGACCCAAATCCTTATTGACCCATTTCGGAATCTGTATTGGCCCATTCCAGAATCTTTTGGAATAGTCTTATTATTTTCTCTATTTCCCGAGTTTGTCGAATATATATTGGAACTTATCCAATATAAATTTAAGGATAAAATTACACCCAACACTAATTAACACAGATGACTCTCACATTAAAAAAAACTTACATTTTATTTATTTTAATTTTTTTCATGGTTATATTCATTTTTAGCTCTATAAAAATAAAATAAAAACATCATGTCAAAATATCATATAAAACCTCAAGCAGGAAGATATTCCCTATATGAACATTTTATTAACAAAATTTTCTTAAATATTTTTAAAACTTTCGATCAATTTTTTAAAAATATGTAGTTAAATCGATAGTTTATGTCAGTGTTTGTGTCTATAAATTTTCTAAGGAGATATTTATGAGAATGACTCACATTTAGAAGAGATATTCCCTATAATTGCCTTAAAGCATCTGACTTTTTATGAAGACACATATTATCACATGTTCCTAGATTTGGGCATGTTTAATGAATGCGGTTAAATTACTATACGACGTCGTCTTCATCTAGGTTAATTATTGGTTTTATATAAGGTTCTCCAACTCTCAAAACTTGTTTATTTTTTAATTGCAGCCGCGACAAATAAATTTCAAAAGAGCCTATTATATTCTACGAGAGTTCATATGAGATTTTCATTGCAATCAACAAGAGATCTCGAATTTCGTTAAGCATTCACAAGAGGTCTGTTTTAAATAAAAAACATTTAAGATTTTTATTTTCATGTGAATTTTTCATATATTTGAATTACTTTTGTGCTCCTGTTATGAATTCTCTGACTGTCATTTGGTTTTCCATTTTTATATGTTCTTTTGTGTTTGGTTTTTATTGTACGATGTTTGGCATTAGATTCACGGAGTTTTAAAACAAAAAAATTTATGTATGATAAGAAAAAATCATTAAAACTTCATACGAACCCTTTTTAAAGAAGGTTTGTTCTACATATATATCATCTCATTTAATTTTGCTCAACTGATCTCCTCTCTCGGAGGTATGCTTTTACCTTGCGGTGTTTTCCTCTTAGGTGAGTTTTGTACGAGGCAGAGACGTCTCTTACGGGGGTTTGCCCCTGGGAGGTTGATGGAGGTCTTCCTATTTGTCTTGTTGAGCGTCTTATTGAGTGACTTATTAAGCGGAGGGCGGCCTCTTTTCCTTACCACAGGGGGTGCATATGGGGCGTTGAGAGGGACTAAATTTGGGGGAAGGTCTAGTGACAAAGCCCTCTCATTAACCTGTTGCTGCCCGGGTTATTGGGTTAGCATCTAGTTGTTGCCGTTAGCTGCAGCGATGATACTAGATGTCGTTGTCGCCATCATCCCTTGGGCCTCTCCTTGAATCATCCTTTGTCTCCTAGCAGCACTCTCTATGGGATCAGGGTAGTTCATATACTGAATTTTGACTTCTCGTAGCTCTTCCATGACCGCCTCTGTGGTGAGACGGAGAGGTGGGGTGGGGATATCATCCGAGATTTGATTTCGTTCCAAAGGGATCTTCTATTCTTCTCCGAGTCAGAGGCTTTCACTTCTGGCCTTGTCATTAAGAGGGATTTTCTCACGCCAGCGGTACGAGGATGAATGTTGGGGGCTAGATGTATGCTGCATGTGGCGTATAAGCAGGGATCCCGAGATGTTGCTTCTCCAGAATAATTCGACGGGTTCGGTCGAGGGGGATCTCCTTCCCTCTTGTATCGTTGAAGGATTTGAGGTGAGCTCTGGATTTTCCGTGTGTGATGCTCATATTTCTTGTAATGCTCTCTTTGGCGGTTCTCATGTTTCAGAGTTGTTAGATGGTGCTTCCCTGAGGTTTGTTCCCCGAACGGGTTGCCATATCTATCTTTTCTTTGTGCAAAAGGTCTTCTCGCTTCTTCCTCTGTTCCAGTTGTAGGTTGACGAGTGTAGTTTTGGTTTTTGGTGGTTCTATCCCGTAGTGATTGGGGTACGATTTTCTTCCTCAGTGGGAAATTACTACTCTCGTGGGTCAACCTCTGACAAATGTTGCAATGGTTCTCTAGACTTTCATACTTGAGGGAGACTAATGATTCTTCGCCATTTCCATACTCAATTATTGCTTCTCTGATGAGTGGTTTGAGTCCATTAACAAGGACCCTAATTTTTGCAGAAGTTCTCGTGAGTTCATGGTTTTCCAGCTCTCCAAGTTCGCGTCTGTTGTCGCATATCATTTCTTCCTGCTAGTAATGCAGGGGAAGGCCCTTGAGTCGAATCCAAAACAGGATTTGTGACGGAAAAGACGGTGAGATGACAGGTTCCCATCGTTTTAAGATGACCATCTAGTGGCCATAGTGGTATGGCTTGTTGTTGAGTACTTTCACTAGATCTTCCTCAAGCTCAAACCGGAACTGAAAACAGTCATGACCAAAGTTAGATCCAATGGTTGTACCTTTGAGATTCCAGCGTTTGGAGAGGAAGGGAATCATTGACCAGAGTCATTGTTCTTAGGGATTTGTTAGTCTTCTGATGAGCGCGAGGGCATTTTCTTGAATAAGAGTAGATGTGTCCAGAGGAGAAAGTCTTAGTCGAGCGATATGCCTTTGCCTTTCTCCGAGTATGGTATTATTTTTGCCATAACATGTTGCTCGTTCTCCCACAGAAGAAGTTCTCCAGCAGTAGTAGCAGCAGAGAGATGGAGTGTTGAGAGTCCTCTGTTGGGATGTAGGTAGCGTGAGAACCTTTTTTCAGGTCGAGCTAAGAGTAGCTCTGGGAGCCTTTACTTTGTAGAGGAGGCGTGGTTTCGGTATGGATATGAGTGCCATTTCGTGGAGAGTCTTGGGGGAGTTGTTGAACGTCTTTTGCTAGCTGAGGATGGTGGTCGGCGGACCCTCCGACATGTAGTCGGGGGTTGAACCACGGTGTAGGAAGGTCAAAAGCGGTTTTGATAGGGTAGAAACTTTCTATTTTGGGTAAGAAACCAGGTAGGTATTTGAAACAGAGGTTAAACCTGTTGGTTTATAATTGAGTTTGGTCATATATTAGAATAATTATATAAGTTAGTGTTTATGTAAAGTGAAGGGTTGTGTGTTAATCGTAACTTATTAAATAATATTGGGTAGTTTCTTATTCAGTTTGAAAAGTCACGTCCCAATACGAACAGTTATGTTCTTTCATGTAAGATCACTATATAAGTGTTAGTGATATGTTAATGTAAGATTGTCGAGACCAAAGAGAAATTTTCTAGATTTTTACTCTGTTTTATTTTCTCTCGTCCAATACTATTTCACTTTTCTTTTGCTTGACGCAATCCCATCTTTATGCTCTATACAAGAAGCAGTGACTTCTAAAATGGGATAAGAGCAAATTCCAATATGGTATCAGAGCCAAGTTGATTCAAGGGCCAACTGAAGCACAAAGAGAAGCAAGAAGTGGTTCTCATGTTCAATGGAGAAAATGATGGTTTCCGGTGTATTAAGATGAAGACCATCATAAAAACGCAAGCATTATGGACGTTGGTGAAAAACAGTGTTCCGACTCAACCGACGCTAACAAAGCAGACACCCAAAGTGGTGTAACCAAAAAAAAAAAAAAATTCAATGGAAGGAAGCATCAATAAAGGAGTTAACAACACTGTCCGTGGCAAAGTTGATATGAACATTTCAAACACATGAAGTTCGTGTCTCTTCACAGAAAGAGAACATGAATGAGAGTGCGTTGGATGCTCCGTCAAAAAGAGGAGATTCTGGTTTAATACCAGAAAACAGCAAAAAGTGGTGTGATGTATGTAAGAAACATAATCACATGGAGGCAGCCTGTTGAAAGAGACAGAGCAAGGCAAACTAGCAATAACAGCAAAAAATGGTGTGATATATGTAAGAAACATAATCACGTGGAAGCCGCCTGTTCGAAGAGACAGCAAGGCAAACTAGCAATAATGCAAAAAGTGGGGTGATATATGTAAGAAACATAATCACACGGAAGCCGCTTGTTGAAAGAGACAGAGCAAGGCCAATCAGCAAAAAATCCAAGAAGTGGTGTGGATCTTGTGAGAAAGACGGCCACACGGAGAAGCCGCATGTTGGAAGAAACAGAGCAAAGCTACTCACCAAAAAGGTTCAAGGAACAAAAAGGAATGTCAAAACTGGAGAATAGTTGGACATATCTCAAAAGATTGTCGTTCGGAAAAATACGAACGAGCGCAGAAGAATCTGCATGATGAAGACGATGGAGATTCACATGTTTTTTAAGTGCAAGTGAAAATTCAATAAAAATGGAAGATGTCTGGTTAGTGGACAGTGGCTGCATAAACCACACACTAAAGGAAGTGAAAACTTCAAAAGACTAGACAAAAGCATCAACTTTCTAATCAAGTTGGAAGCAGAGAAGTCGTATGACGACGTGAGAGGAGTTATCACTATATGTGAATTTTATTCAACTCAAGTATTGTTAAGGAGAAGCTCAGGTTGTTGTTTTGCTTACAAAAGTATTAAGCACAACAAGATTTGAAGAACGTTGAAGCAAGCTTGGAGTTAGACCGAAACTCAATTAAGGGGAAGTGTTGGTTTATAATTGAGTTTGGTCATATATTAGAATAATTATATAAGTTAGTGTTTATGTAAAGTGAAGGGTTGTGTGTTAATTGTAACTTATTAAATAATATTGGGTAGTTTCTTATTCAGTTTGAAAAGTCACGTCCCAATACGAACAGTTATGTTCTTTCATGTAAGATCACTATATAAGTGTTAGTGATGTGTTAATGTAAGATTGTCGAGACCAAAGAGAAATTTTCCAGATTTTTACTCTGTTTTCTTTTCTCTCGTCCAATACTATTTCACTTTTCTTTTGCTTAACGCAATCCCATCTTTATGCTCTATACAAGAAGTAGTGACTTCTAAAATGGGATAAGAGCAAATTCCAATAAAACCGGGTTGTTGTAAACTACATCGTAGATCGTGCCTGAGAGAGTTTTTGGTGCTTATGTGGAACCCTTGAAAAGGAAAAGATTTTTCTTTCGCTTAAAATTTTAAACCGCTTTAATTTATAAATTATTGAAAAGAAATGCGAAAGATATATAAAATGAATATTGTTAAGCCATATGGTTGCCGAGAGTCCTATACCTTGGCATTGATAGTTAATGGGCTGACCAAGTGGTTTCCGATGTGGCCCAAAACCGAAAAGAAAAAAAAGACCAAGTGGCTGCTTCCAAACGTCGCCGTTTTCGGTAACGTTATCTTCTCCTTCCTTCTCATCGGAGTTTTCTAGCTGTTTGTCGACTCTCCTCCGTTGCCGTCGCTTCAGAACTCAAATCCCAATTAAACCTCCATAACTACACGATATCTTTCTTTTTTTTTCAAAATCAACGATTAGGGAAATAGAGTTCTGACCGAAGAAGGCAATCAGAAAAATGTTGAATGAAATTTGGAGGACGAGCTGAGCGTTGTCTTTAGGTTAAAGCATTGTCTCTTTGGTATGTGGTTTTAAGGTTTTCCTCTTGTTATTGGTCTCTTGAGTTTTGAAGGTTAAGATGAATTTTCGTCTCAAAGACGAGAGGAACCAGAGAATTGGTAAGAGGCTAATTGCTGAAGATTTGAAGTCTTAGTGTCTGAGGGATGTGTTTAAATTATTCAGTGAAAATTCTCATGATTTCTAACTAATTGTTCTTGATAGTGTTTTCTCTCCTCGGTTTCTTAGTGAGTATATATGTAAGTAATTTGGATCACTTGATTGAGTTTCACAAGTATTTATAGATCGAATGGTTCTTTTATGAATTGCTTAGCTGTATTTGTAGATATATTACATGTAGCGTTCGATAAAAGTCCTTTCTTTTTGCTGATTTTTCCAAAGTATTGTTAAGATTTTCAGGAAAACAATAATCCCAAGCTACAAAGAAAAAACTGAAATGGTTTCGTTTTTGTTAGACTCTACTAGTTTTTTTTATCAACATAGTAAGGACATTGGGGGTAGAAAGAGAATACTAAGCTATGTACTCGTTATCACTTCTTCCTTCCAAATCCTCACATGTTTCTTTAAAAATTTTGCAGGGCTGAGGGAAAGTAGAGGTAAATTCAGAACTCCCCTTGATTTGTTTGTCATTTTGGCTTAGTTCTGATATGGGTTCTTACGTCCATTCCTCAGAAGTCAGCATGCTTCTTGTTTCGCCTGCCTGTAGAGGTAAATTTAGAACTTTCCTTGAGCTCTGTGTCTACCCTTTTTGATATAATTGTCCACGGTCTCTCATTCTTGCTATTGTTATTCGCCATGTAGGTGTTTATCCTCAAACCATCGATCCCAAGCCAATAGATTTTTCTGCAAGAGGCTCTTATGCACTTTGCTTTCAGGTTTCCGTTCCATCTCCTATAACTTTGATCTTTATGATTCTTGAGGTTTTTAAACATGTTTTCACCTACTTATTTAGAATTTTTTCTTTTATATGCAGATTCCTTGTGCGATCCCTAAACGTGATTGTTTGATGAAGTCAGGAAGCTTCGTTTGTTTCAATCAGAAGCCTACACAACACACAACTTTCAAGAAATGGCATGTATACACACAGAATGTGGATCTTCCCCCTATTTTACCAAAGAACAAGAAGAAACCTTACCTAATTCCTTTTAAGCAAATTTAGGAAGAGGCTAAGAAAGATAAGAAACTTGCCCAGATGGGCATAGGGAAAACCTTGGACCCTCCAAAAAATGGATTACTAGTCCCCAATCTTGTTCTTATGGCCTATGAAGTGATAGATAACTGGAAGTTGTTGATCAAGGGTTTAGCACAGCTTCTTAATGTTGTTCCCGTATTTGCTTGCAGGTAAACAAGCTGTATATCAGTTTTCTCCATTTCCAGCGACCTTATGAACTTTGAGATATACGTGCAAAATCACATTTTTCATAGATTTGATACTTACTTTTATAGTATTCTGCAGTGAATGCGCGGCAGTTCATGAGACCAATGCTGGTCACAACATTAAGGATTGTAATGGTCCAAAAAATTCACTGCGGCTTGGTTCTCATTCATGGGTCAAGGGCACCATAAATGATGTTCTCATTCATGTTGAGTCATACCACATGTATGATCCGTTCGGGCGGCACATAAAGCATGAAACCCGGTTTGACTATGAAAGAATCCCAGCAATTGTTGAGTTGTGCGTCCAAGCTGGAGTTGAGATTCCAGAGCATCCTTGTCACAGAAGGACACAACCAATCCGAATGATCGGGAAGAGAGTGATCGATCGAGGTGGATATGTTAAAGAGCCAAATAAACCTAGCTGTTCGACATCATCACCATTATCATCACCATTATCATCACCATTATCATCACCACTAGCCGATCTTGACACACTAGGTACTTGTGAAAGGTATCCACCTCCCGCACCGGAGGAGATACCTAAGATAGCACATGAAACAATCGATGCTTACGAAAAAGTGAGATGGGGAGTGACGAAATTGATTGTGAAAGTATGCGGATATTGCTCTGAAGTGCATGTAGGACCATGGGGACACAGTGTGGAGTTGTGAGGAGAGTTCAAACACCAATGGAGAGATGGGAAGCACAGATGGCAAGATGCTCTTGTGGACGAACTATTTTCTCCAAACTATGAATGGCATGTGAGAGACCTTAATGGAAATCCGCTTACCGGAAATCTGAAGAGGTTTTATGGTAAAGCCCCTGCTTTGGTTGAGATTTGTATGCACAGAGGAGCTCGGGTTCCTCAATGCTACAAGGCGATGATGAGGCTTGACATCATCGTTCCTGATTCACAGGAAAATGACTTGGTCTCGTAGGTCTTTCGACATGTTCATAGTAGAACACCATTGCTAGGATAAAGAAGCCTCAAAATATGGTTGATGATAGAATGAGCTCGAAAGCTAGGATCTTTCTTCAATAGGAGATATGAGAAATCTTGTCATATAGTGTGTTTTGCAATTTGGGTATAAAATATTTTTGAAACATGTGTAGTACATGATTTTAATAGGACATGATTCTGGCTTTTAAATATTAGTTTGATTCTCTTCTTTTTGTTTCCCAATCTATCTTGTATGGATTTTTCCATGGACAAACTCTTGGAGCTCTTCCATGAAGATCCTCTCATCTCTCAATTAGCTTGCATATACTCAATCTGAGTAAGGATTGTTCGCTATGCAAACTTCAAACATATGAACGTTACCAAGACGATGATGAAAGTTTTTCCTATCATAGGATACGAACCATTTCTCTAAGGAGAAAGGCGTTTAGTATTCTCAACTCAATTACAAGATTCCAGTTTGGTCTCTACTTGCACGATGTTGAGCTCTCAATTCACTCGCCTCCACTATGAGAGCACACTTCCATAAGTACTTTTCGAAAACGTGCCACGTCAACGAGTGGTAACAACAATTCTCCACCAATGTTGTGTCTCTCCAACTAGTTGATGAGTGACCATCCTTAGCATAAATAGAGCAAGATTATAATATTTTTGCTAGTGATAAATGGTGAATATGGCAACAAAAGAAGCTACTACATATATGGTCACAAATCCGATGCGATTTCCTGAGGGTTATATGGTGGGGTTTTGGAAATATAGATAGATGTTGGTTTCTGAATAATTTTTGCAATTTATTGTTCATAAATTGGGGGTTTTCCGGTGACTGAAGATTAGATATAGATTCAATGTACGACGAAATTAATTAATATTTTATTCAATTCAAAAAAAAAAATTAATTAATATTTTAACTTGTTACAAGTCAATGTAAAGCGATAAATATTATGATTTCTTGGAAAAACATAGTTTTACCACTGTCAATTATTTGTTTAGCATGATATAATTTTAATAACGAGTTATATTTACTTTTAGGGCGTTAAACAAATTAATAACATACATAAAACAAAAAACAAGAAAAAGTATTCCTCTCACGTACATAGACATGTTAATATGAAAATTAATATTCAGTAATTTAGTTACCCCAATAAATAAAAAGTTAAAGATACAACTAAATGCTTATATTGTATAATAAATATTTTTACATACTACCAAAACATATAACATGTTATTTATATATATAGACATGTAACTTTCTGTTATAATACATATATGTGTTTTACAAAAATAAAAGAGGAATCAAATGATTTGTCGAAACACACAGACTAAGAGTAAAAATGAAAAAATCCTTCTGACACAAATAGTGATTGGGTCATTATGTCACATTATGTCATTTTCTTAATTTTGTGTCGATTCTTTGTTATTTCACTAATTGACTCTATATATGTGTATTCTATTTTCTTTTTCACTAAAAGAAAAATTTGTTATAACCAAAGTAGTATACAAAGATTAATAAAACAAGCCGGAGAAAATCTGGAGACAAAAGGTATTAAACGCAATATGAGATTAATAAAAATATAGTTTTAATCCTATTGTTTAGTAAATTAATTAGAAAATTATTCGATATATTAATAAGATGTATCGTAGAACATTTAATAAATTTTAGAAAAATAGTAGAATTACACTTTTTTTTAACATCAATTACAGTCTTTATTTATGAAACGAAGGAAATATCGTATTACATATCAAAATTTTGGTTTGACATTATTATTAGATCCCACACATGAGATTTGGCCGAAAAAACCCTAATTAAAATGGATTTTATGTCAGTTAATTGACCGATGAATGTAACCGCGAAGAATCGCTCTTCAGAGCAAATTAATTCAACCGACAGTTACACATTAAACCAACCGGTTATATCAAACCAAGGGGGTGATTAGTGTAGTGGCTTTCGGGACTTTACAATGTTTTAAAGTCTTAAAAACCAAAATTTTACCAATCAGACTTTTTACTCTTTTTTTTTCTCTAAAGTCTTTAAAGTCACCTTTTTTTTGTTGACTCTTTAAACTCAATTTTTTTTTAAAGTTTCCGGATAGTGATTTTAAAAGGAGAGATAAATTAAAATCCAACATTTTTTTATTATTTTTTCTTCTCCAAAATCTTTGAAAACATTTTTTACATTTATATATATTTTTTATAGAAAAATATTAATCAATTAATCATTATTTTGTTTTCTTTTCATTCTATATCCATTTTAATAAAATTGTAAAATTTTAATAATATATTATTTAACATAGAATGAATTTTACGATGATGGTTTACTATTATTAGTAATAGTATTCAAATACTATTATCAGATCAGACTATATACATGTTGCTAGAACAAGTGATTATTATGAGAAAATAAAATCGGGACAACACAGAGAGTGTTTAAGTGATTCTCAACAATATGAATGACGTTTATTATTTTGAATATTAATCTTCTATTTTATATATGATGTTGTTTTGAATAAATTTATTGTTTCAAGTTTTTGATGAAACAATATAAGTATTTTTAACACATATATGCTAATATAAATATTTTAAAAAATATTTATCTAATAATTTTTTATGAAAAAAATATATATGTTATTACGTTACTTAAATTTTTTTTAAAAAAATTCTGACCATAAAATGTAACGTAAACTATTATGGGAATATTGTTGTTATGTCAGTACTGAAAATCAAATCCGGTATAATTAATATTTTTGATAAATAAAAAATGTCTATAATATTTAAAGTGATAACTTCTAAAACTTTGCTTACCAATCATATTTTATAATTTTTAAAATAACAGTCACAGTTTCTAAAACCAAAATCTATACAGCCAAAAGTCTAAAGCGATAGTCCTTACTAGAGATGTCAAACGGGCCAGCCCATGTCTAAGTAGCCCAACCCATTGCGGATTCAATGTTTTTGCGAATCTCGCGGGCTGGCCCGTCGCGGGCTGCGGTCCTAAAACTAGTGCCCAAGCCCAACCCACCTATATCTACGGGTTAGCGGGCTGACCCGCGGGTTTATTGAAAATACATTAAATATAGTTTTCTTTGTGTGATAAACGAATGAAAAAAAAAAAAACAAAGTCCCATTGCGTATAGAATCTACAACTGTCATGCAAATTATACGATAGAAGGTTGGGATTCTCATGGCATTTTATTTGATTACTTAATAATAAACCCACCTCAATTTCGCAGACTGCAAGTAGAGCTGCAAGCTTTTGGCATAAACATTATCTATTAAGTTACATACTTCGTATATATTATTTCGTAACTAAGAATGCTCAAAGCACTTCCTTTCTTGTACAGTTGTACGAACTCAAGATATATAAGTGTGTCGTATATATTATCTGACAAAACTTAGACAACTTAACGATAAACAACACTTAACAGGTAAGTTGTCTTAACAGAAATTCAAACTTAAAACAATTATAATCTAAAAAGCAACATTCCAACAATCCGAGAAGCAAAATTATTCCAACAATCCGAGAAGCAAGAGAAGATAAAATCCGAGAAAGCAACTAAAGCACTAATCCGAGAAAGCAACTAAAGCACTAATCCGAGAAAGCAACTAAAGCACTAATCCAAGAGTAATGAAGTTCAAACACACCAAACTTGGTATTTCATCAACTTTCATCATCCTCCTCATGTTCATCTTCGTCCTTATGTTCACCATCGACAATGGATTTGAAAGATGGTAGTGTATCATCTTCACCAACAGATTCTTCGTCTACATACATGGATTAAAATAAGTTAGTGAACCTAATAAGTAACGATCAAATAACTGTAAAAGTTATAATAAAGATTTGTTTACCATTTTCATATGCTTCAAAACCCCTTAACCAATTGCGACTGCATATCAAAGCTTGCACGTTTTTGGGAAGAAGTCGGCTTCTGTACTTGTTCAAAACACAAGCTCCAATGCTAAAAGAGGATTCCGAAGCTACTGTCGTGATAGGTATACTAAGCAGATCACAAGCCATTAAACATAGATCACCAAATATTTGAGAGTTATCTTTCCAATAATGCAAAACGTCCAAACTCTTAAAATTGATCATGTCTAATGGCGGTTCTTCAAGATACGTTTGCAGAGAAGATTTCCCACTAACAGCTACACTTGACTTGCGAAAGGCAAAGAAATCCTGAAAGCAAAAAAAAAAAAGAAAAGAAATTGAACTCAAGTAGATCATATTTCACATAATCACATCGAAACATAAGAAAGGTACTTACATCGTAATTGGCAAAACTCCCTTTTTGTTCTCCATCATCTGCATTATGTTGATCATATTCTCGTGACTGTGTAGATGGTGATGTGGACTTCGGCTTTGACTCATATGATTCGAAAAGCAGAAGGAGTTTTCGACGCATGTGTTCCATCTTTACTTGACAAGAACTCCTATCAAGCTTTCCAAAACAATATTCTGCGAGCGTAAGCTTTAACCGTGGATCAAAGACAGTAGCCATTGCAAAACTATCACTAACTTCTTGCCAATACTTATCAAACTTCTCCTTCATCGGTTTGATCATTTTTTTGACAACTTCATCTGTGCTTGATTCATTCACTGTCAACCAACTTTGGATCTTCCAAACCTGCATGAAGTACAAGTTAGAAGTTGGATATGTCGAACCTGACATAAGCTTGGTGATCTCAGCAAATGGCTCCAAAAAATTACAAATCTTCGTTGCTCGAGTCCATTCTTCTTCAGTAGGGAAGAACTTGTAGTTTCTCCCATCAATCATTTTAAGGTAAGAAAACGCAGGTTGGTACTTGATAGCCCTATCAAGCATTATGTAAGTTGAATTCCATCTTGTTTGCACATCCAAAAGCAAACCAGCATTCAGTTTCAAACCCGCAGAATCCACGCATTTTCCAAACAATATCTCATGAGATTCAGATGCTGTAACATACTTGATACTCTCTCTGATTTTATGCAAGGAATCTCCAATAACTTTCAGCCCGTCTTGCACAATAAGGTTAAGTATGTGAGCTGAGCATCTAACATGGAAAAACTCCCCTTCACACAACAAATCATTCCGCAAAACAAACTGAGATTTTAAAATATCTTGCATTGAATCATTGCTAGTAGCGTTGTCTAATGTGATTGAAAATACTTTTTTCTCAATTCCCCATTCTTTCCATGACTCAAGAAGCTGCATTGCTAAATGCATACCTGAATGTGGTGGTGGGAGAGCACAAAATGATAGGATTTTGTTGTTCAACTTCCAGTTTCGGTCTATGTAATGTGCTGTGAGACACATATAGTCTTCATGTGTGATTGCAGTCCACAAATCAGAGGTAAAGCTAATCCGTCCAGGAAGACTAGCTAGTTCCCTCTTCAAGCTAGCTGTTTCGTTCTCATAGAACCGGTACACATCTGCTGCTGCCGTGTTGCGGCTAATAAACCTAACATCAGCATTCAAGTATTTCCAAACTGCTCTAACTCTTTCGTACTCAACGTAAGCAAATGGCAGATCATGCTGAATAATAGACTTTGCTACCATTTCACGGAAAACAAAGTGATCAATCTTCCGTGCTTGTAGTTTACCCGATGCATTGATCACCATATTACGAACATCGCCATCTCTAGGCGTAAGACTGCATTTCGAACGATGCCTTCTGTAACAATTAGTACCATTCTTATGGGAGTCATGTGCATATTCTCTCTTACAATGCTTGCACTGTGCTTTTTGCTTGCCATCTTTCTTAGTAATCACTACAAAATCTTCCCAAATATCCGAATACTTCCGACTCTCCTTTTTCTGTTTCTGATCTGAAGGCTTTCCGTTGTTATCATCATCTATTTCATCTTCAGACGCAACAGCTTTTTTCTTTTTCTTACTCGGCTGACTTGACTCAGCCTCAAACATTTTTTTCTTCCTCTGATTCACTTGAACCTGATTTTTCCTTCTCGGTTCATCATCTTGGTCATCAACCACTTTTTCCTTTCGCTTTTTTAGTTGAGAGAATATGCCTTTGCCATCATTCGCTGCAGCGACAAAGTGATTTCTCAATCTCGGTTCAGGGGTGATTTCTATTTCAGAATCATCATCATCATCTTCAAGTTGAATGAGCCTTCTTTTACGAACTTTTGATGGTTGTGATCCATCAGAAACCACTCGTTCTGCTTCAGCGGTTTGAGCATGAATAAGTCTTTGCGACTCAAAGTCAACCGATTGTAAATGCTCGAAGTATTCAGAGTTCTGCCAATAACAAGATAAAAATATGAATTAAAGCACATATGAATTAATAAATCATCCAACAAACTTAACGGCTTAACGCTCATCTAAACTTATAATCGAAAATTGTATCATCAACTCACCAAGTCCATCACGATTCACGAATGCCTAACGATGACTCTATGTTGAAGTTTTGCCTTTCACGATGCTACTGTTTAATGATGACTAAAAATTCTTTCTATGCAATTTAGGTTTAGGTTTATGAAAATACACTAGTTGGGACAGAAGGTTTCAACTTTCAATTAACCAATGATTATGCGGCATTGGTTAGTCTCAATTATTTGAAGTTTTGAACCAATAACTTTGAAAATTGATTAACAGTCGGTATGGAGATCAAGAAAACAAGTGAAAAGCAACGTATAGAATCTAAAGCGAACAAGATATATCGTAAGAAGTTATGAAAATTTTATATAAACCTGGCGAGGAAACGTCCATAGCTCAGGTAAATAACAGCAAGTGAAAATAATCTGAAAATGTGACATTCAAACAAGTTAGACAAAAAAAGACACTGCCCATAGCTCAGATAAATAACAGCAAGTGAAGCTGCACATAATCAGATCCATATATTATATATAACCCATTTCAGTATGCAGAGTCTGGTTGGCATCAACTGAGCTCTCCGGCATAATGATTAACTCAAGCTTGAACCCTTTTGGTTCTTCAACTCTATTCCACTTGATATCTTTAAGATACTTGAGAGCCCCTTCATCTCGCTCAGTTATCTAGTATCATGGGAAAAAAAATTTAAGATAAAGAGAATCGCCTCTTCATAAACAGAAATAAATAAGAGTATCCTAATAATATTGTTCACAATCTCATATCGCGATGTCAAACGGGCCAGCCCATGTCTAAGTAGCCCAACCCATTGCGGGTTCAATGTTTTTGCGAATCTCGCGGGCTGCGGTCCTAAAATGTTTCTAAATTTAGACCGGCCAGTCGGATTGAAAAAACCGCGACTTGCCAATTCAACAGATTCTATCCGAACCGGAGGAAAAACCCAGATTTGTAATTGAACCGTCATTTACAAATTAAACCAACCGGTTATATCAAACCGGCATTTCTTCGTCATAACTCATAATCCTTTGAAGTTAACCCTCGACAAAAAAAGTCTCCTTCTCTTCGTCTCCGTGTTTCAGTTCGCCGGCGCCGTCAATTCACAAATTTTTCGGTTTTGTCTCCCGCGACTCCACGTTGAATCAGTTCTCTCTTTTTTTTTTTATCTTTCTGAGTTATATTCGATATTCTGGTGAAGTTAAGAAGCTCTGAGCCAAAGGCGGAGACTGAGAACTTGATTATCAGGTGATTCAGGTCCTCGTTGCCTGAACCGGCCAATTTGAACCAAACGATCTGTTCAGGTTATTGAAACTGTGCCCGATTGGCCCCAACGAGTGATTCACAGGATGTAATGATGTTAGCTTTAGGTTATGCCAAAGGAATTTCTAATCGATTTCTCAGAAATCCCAAATGGTAATTCATATTTCTCCCTTCTTTTCCTTGTTTTAATTGATTTCAGGTTCTTTGTTCTGCCGAATTCAGGTTGCTAATGAACAATTCCTCATCAAAGTCCACAATTTTGTGGTTTCTTCGATTCAGTGTACTTTTTGTTCTGTAAAGTGGAAAGTTTTTGGCTTTATTGTTCTTATAGACTTGTTGCTGAGTCTTGTTCTGCCAAAATCAGGTTGCTAATGAACAATTCCTCATCAATTTGTCTGCAATCTTATGACTTCTATGTGGTTTCTTCGATTCAATGTACTTTTTTGATGTGTAAAAAGAAAAGTTTTTTGCTTTCCTTCTATGGGTTCTTAAAGACATGTTGATGAGTCTTGTTCTACCTAAATCAGGTTCCTGATGAACAATTCCTTATCAATTTTTCTGCAATCTTGTGACTTCTCTATGGTTTCTTCGATTCAATTTACTTTTTGTTGTGTAAAAAGAGCTTTCCTTCTATGTGTTCCTACAGACATGTTGCTGAGTCTTGTTCTGCCTAAATCAGGTTGCTGATGAACATTTCTTCATCAATTTGTCTGCAATTTTGTGGTTTTCTATGTGGTTTCTTCAATTAAATGTAATTTTTGTTGCCTAAAGTGGAAATTTTTTTGCTTTCCTTCTTTGTGTTCTTATAAAATTGTTAAAGAGCTTCGCTCGCGTTCTAATCTCTCTTTGATTCTTACGAGACGTTGCACAACTCTGTTGATTCGAATTCGCAATCACCTCTGAATTTATTCAAAAACTTGGTTTTGATTTTGTCGAATTCGTTAGCTCTCACAAGGTTTTAGGATATGGATTATGTTTTTGTCAAGTTTTTCTCTTCTTTTTTCCTATTTCTTATGTAACGAGTTTTGAAGCGCATCGACTCTGATTATGTTATTAGTAAGGTCTCTGGAATTGGTTGATGAGAATGTGCTTCTTTGATATAATTGAAATTGGTAGTTTTTGTGTTGTGTAAAAGTGGAAGAAATGGATGATTCTGATCGTAGTCTTCTAAGCTACAAAGAGAAAACCGATATGGTTTCGTTTTGTTAGGCTTTACTGTTTTTTTTATCCACAGTGAGGACATTGGGGGTAGAAAGAGAATACTAAGCCGTGTACTCGTTATCACTTCTTCCTTTAAAATCCTCACATGTTTCCTCAAAATTTTTGCAGGGCTCAGGGAAAGTAGTTGTTTTGGCTTAGTTCTGAATTGGGTTCTTACGTGCGGTCCTTAGAAGTCATCATGCTTCTTGTTTTGCCTGCCTGTAGAGGTAAATTCAGAACTCCCCTTGAGCTCTGTGTCTACCCTTTTTGATAATCTATAATTGTCCACAGTTTCTCATTCTTGCTATTGTTATTCACCACGTAGGTGTTTATCCTCAGACCATCGATCCCAAGCCAATTGATTTTTCTGCAAGAGGCTCTTATGCACTTTGCTTTCAGGTTTCTCATCTCCTGTAACTTTGATCTTTTTGATTCCTGAGGTTATTAGACATGCTTTAATATGCAGATTCCTCGTGCGATCCCTAAAAGTGATTGTTTGATGAAGTCAGGAACCTTTGTTTGTTTCAATCAGAAGCCTACACAACACACAACTTTCAAGAAACGTCATGTATTTACACAGAATGTGGATCTTCCCCCTATTTTACCAAAGAACAAGAAAAAACCTTACCCAGTTCCTTTTAAGCAAATTCAGGAAGAGGTTAAGAAAGATAAGAAACTTGCCCAGATGGGCATAGAGAAACACTTGGACCCTCCAAAAAATGGGTTACTAGTCCCCAATCTTGTTCCTGTGGCCTATGAAGTGATAGATAACTGGAAGTTGCTTATCAAGGGTTTAGCACAACTTCTCCATGTTGTTCCCGTCTTTGCTTGCAGGTAAACAAGCTGTCCCTTTCTCTTCTTGGCAATAATGCTTTAAATCAGTTTTCTCCATATCCAGTGACCTTATGAGCTTCGAGAAATATGTGCAAAATCACATTTTTCATAGATTTGATAAATAAAAATTTTGATTTACTTACTTTATTATAGTATTTTGTAGTGAATGCGCGGCAGTTCATGTGGCCAATGCTGGTCACAACATTAAGGATTGCAATGGTCCAACAAATTCACAGCGACGCGGTTCTCATTCATGGGTCAAGGGCACCATCAACGATGTTCTCATTCCTGTTGAGTCGTACCACATGTATGATCCGTTCGGGCGGCGCATAAAGCATGAAACCCGGTTTGACTATGAAAGAATACTAGCAATTGTTGAGTTGTGCGTCCAAGC
>OVAY01001460.1:0-28986 GCA_900406395.1 Kernera saxatilis | reverse complement strand
GGAAATTATTCAATATTAATAATTCAATTATCACTAACGGTGTTAAATAAAATTAGTATTGACCGTTAGTCGACCCTCAATTATGCACACTTTAAGTTACTTAGAAATTTGTTTAAAAAAAAATAAATTAGTTGAATGTTTAAAATGAAAACCCAAAAAATTAAAAATTTAAATTAAAAAAAATAAAAAAATTAAAGATTTTTTATGGTAATTTCTCTATAAAAAATGAAGAAAAACTGAAAAATTATGAGAGAGTGCACTCATGTCCCCAAACGCAACTGCATACATTTTTATCATATAGACACCACTTCCTAGCAAACAAGACAAAGCTTAGACAGATCAAAGAGAACACGAATTATCCATGAGAGAGAGAAAGAGGGAGAGAGAAGGACAAGTGAAAATCCCAAATCTCTCTCTCTCTCTCTCCCCCTTAATCCAAAACAAAAAAAAAAGATACAAAGTCAAACAAACAAAAAAAAAAAAAAGTTTTAATTGAACAAAAGGCACGCACATGGCTAAATCTCTCTGGTACCAGAGAGAGTTGAGTGAATGAGTTGTAAAAGCTGTGTGCCTTCTTTGGAATTTTGCCGTTTCCTGAATTTCGGGCCAGACAGAGATGATGATGATGATTCACATCATGTTGTTGTCGCTGTCGTTGCTCCCGAGATGTCTCGGCTGGATCTATTGTATTTCATGTGACTCCGCACTAGTTGTCCAGCTGCAATTGCTGACATTAGAGATAACTCTCCGGCCAGAACTGCTCCGGCCACTATCGTCGCTAGCCTCCTTGAGTTCATCCCCGGGGACTCCATGCTCGCTCCTTTAACTCCAAGCAGGTTTAAACATGCTGATTGAGACGCAAGCTGTGTTCCTCCTCCAACTGTTCCCACCTATAAACCCAAACCAAAATCAAATCTCTCAAATTCAAGAAACTTTATCGATGAGCTTAGACTTAGAGAGTAATTTGATCAATCACCTCAATAGATGGCATAGTAACTGAGATATGGATATCTTTTCCGTCGTTAATGGCTTCCATCATTGTTATGCATTGAGAGCTCTCTACGTTTTGAGCTGGATCTTGACCAGTGGCTATGAATACAGCAGAGACTATGTTGCTGGCGTGAGCGTTGAATCCACCTAGAGAGCCTGCAACAGCAGAGCCCGTGAGGTTCTTGAGCATATTGAGCTCGACCAAAGCAGCCACGCTCGTTTTCAAGACCTTGTTCACGATCTCTCCTCTGATTACTGCCTCGCAGACAACTGATTTGCCACGTCCCTCGATCCAGTTGACAGCAGCAGGTTTCTTGTCCGAACAGAAGTTACCTGAAGAATTAAGACGAAAGAAAAATTGTGAATCCAGAAGACGAGAAGGGGGAAAAACGTTGAACAACCAAATATGCGTTTCTCAGAATTTCACAAGATAAACATCTACAATAAATCTAGAGTTTCTAAGTCTAGAGAGGACACTAAGCTCTTTTAAATCAGATCAATTACACAAAGTAAGGAACTCACCAGAGATTCCAATCACATCCATGTCGGGAAAATCATCGGTGAGGAATTCGAGAACATTCTGCACACCTTTGGATACCATATTCATTCCCATGGCATCGCCAGTGCTACAACTGAACCTAACATAAGCATTCTTCCCGGCGAGTGTGCATTTGACACTTTGCAGCCTTGCGAATCTACTTGACCTGCATCCAGAAAACCACTTCTTCGTCAGACGGAAATCAAATCACTGCACAAACATTCTCGAAGCAATTTTATAACACAAAATTGATGTGAAAACTTCCTGATTTAATCTAGTCTCTATTAGAAGATTGGAACAAGTATCATCACTGGGAAATATCTAAAATTTATGCCCACAAAGCGTAATAAAAGTCAACCAGATCAAATCGTCGTATATCAGTCAAAACTCGGGGAAAAAGATGGACCTGTTGAAAACAACGGCCAAAGTGTCGAAGTTCTCTGGATTCTCCAAGAAAAACTTGAGCTCCGAAGCTCGTCTTGCCGACGCGAAGCGGACGACGGGTGCTCGGGTCATACCGTCCTTGAGAACCGTACTGGTCGCTCCGCCGGAGATGTACATGGCCTTGCAGCCTCTGTTGGTGCTAGCAACCAAGCATCCTTCGGTTGTAGCCATCGGAACCGAATACTCGCAACCATCGAGCAACAATGGTCCAGCAATCCCCACGGGAATCTGCACGTATCCTACAGGCATCTCGCAGCATTGCCCCAATATCGACTCGTAATCAAATCCATCCAACGGTAGTCCTTCTATCGATCTCCCCGTTATCCTCTGCAGTGCCTCCCGCCGGATCGACGCCGCTCTCTTGCAATCGCCGAGACGAGATTCGAGCGAATAGGATGGGATCGCGCCGTCGAGGACGGATTTCACAATCTCTTCGTCCTCCTCGGGAAGCGATTCCGTAACAATAGGCTCCGGGTTGGGTAATTTGGCGACGGAAACGATCGGTGGCGGAGGAGAACACGTGACAAGGCGGTGGTCATCGTTGATGAGGAAATTGCTGTCGGCATCGGTGGTATCGGCGAGATCCCAAGAGTCACCGGAGGCTCGTGAGATGAATGACTGAACAAAGTCAATGCCAAAGAACCCTAGGAGATAGATAAAAGAGGCGATGAGAGCGATAATGGCGCCGAGCTCGGTGATGGTGACGACGTGGAGAGGAGTGTTGTAACGGATCTTGTCACGCCACCGGTGGAGGAGATAATACGCGACGGAGAAGAAGAGCGTGAAGAAGACGGCGTTGGTGAGATAAAGAGGGAGGGGAAGGGCATCGGAGGCCTTGGGAGGAGCAATAGTCGTCCGGCGATGATCATCGTCGGAGGAAGGAGAGCGATCCTTCTGAAAACGGTAGGATCCGTCGGAGCTAACAGGCGGTTTGGGAGGCCTCCGTCGGATATCCATAGGAGGAAGCTCCAGCGAGAGGGAAGGGGAAGAGGAAGAGGGTGAGGTGGCGTGATAAGTGTGGAGAGAAAAGAAAGGGAGAGAGATTAGCAACTTTTATAGGAGACGAACGCGCTTTTCTGTTTTGTGACCAGCTCACTATAAAACATCAATTTTTACTTCATTTCTTTTGCAATTTTTACATATTTCCCAACTCGTCTATTATTAGGCTTTTTTCACGTTTTTCTTTTCTTTTTTGTCATCATCAATAAAATCAAAAAAAAAAAAAAATAGGTGTCATACGAGGGGTTTAACTGGAATGTCAAAGTAGATACTAGTAAGTGAAATAGATGAATCATGAAACGAAAAAATCAATATAACAAAAAAAATCGTAAGTTTAAAAAAACTTAGAAACGATAAAAAAAACGTCAAATAACTTAATTTTATATTATTAAACAATGTTCGTACAATTCAAGCATTAGGTGATTAAAATGATGATTCAAAAGAATAGAGGTCAAGACGTTCGGCTCTTTTTATAGTCACAAACAGTTTTCCGTATGTGACTTTTCTTTTATTTTTGTGTCATTTTCATTTGGAACGGCTAAAATAAAATTATATATGTGAATAATTACTTAACAATGTTTCATACATTTAAAAAGATTAGTCGAAGTTCGTTCCAGTTAATCCATCATTGCCATTGTTTTTTTTTGTTAACAATCAGTCACTGTCTCATAGATAATTCAAGTCACAATACGTCATTGATTTTCAGGACCCCCTGAATATCCATATTTTAAAATCGTAGTAGGCAATGGGTCCACTGATTCGTGTGGATAAATATTTTATAAAGACGTATAACATATATAAATTCAAAATATATAACTAAAAACATGTAACAATATTAAATGGTAAATGTTTTATTTAAAAAAACAATATTAAATGTTTTCTCTGCCTTGCTACGAATAATTTTATTCCCTTTTTGTTAAAAAAACCAAAAATAAAACCTATTGTGATTAATGTGAAATGATAAAATATGTGATGTTCATTGCATTATTAACACATTAACATAGTTGACAAAAAAAAAAGCTAGCACATTAACATATATAGCTTAATATGAAACGTGAGACTGAATGATCGATATTCTTAGTTTTATCTTATTTATTTTATTTATGGGAGATATAATCTGTTCCTTTTTTATGTCAATGTCCATGTTTTTTTGATAGAATATAAATATTATATATCATTTCATATTTTTCAGTTTAAAGAGAGTAGATATCAAGTCTTCACATAGAGCTTCCATTTAAAATAAAATTACCTTAAATCAAATTTTCAGCATACATTATTCGAGTTGGCTCATATAATACAGTATCGGAGTTTTATAAAGATTTACACGTTGTAGAAATAGGTTATATGGAACAAATTTTTATATTGATAATTTTTTTTTTTTTGGTGTGCAAAGTATTGATATTTATTCTTAAACCACGTAATTTATAAACAAATGAAATATTTCAAATTTATAGTGTTTTTTTGTGCAAATTTCAAATTTATAGGATAAGCTTTTTATCAAACGTGTGAACGTTTAAAATTATGATAGCACGAAAAGAGAAAATGTAAATGACAGGATCGACAGCAACAGACACGAGATAATTCTAAGAATAACTGAATAAAAATACTATTAACTTAGCGAGGTGGGGTCCACATATGTTTTGTCCCGAAGCAGTGGAAGTCACATTGTCACGTTCTGGATCTGGACCTTACTCGAAGAAAGCAGACAAATAAAACCAACCTCCCCAAGTAAATACATACTTAAGACTAATAACCCTTGAATTGCTCCAATATCTACTTTTCAGATTCCTTCGCACAAACGTACAAATCCTTTCTTTTATTATTAAAGAAAAAAAAACGTAAAGAAAGAGAATTACATGTTCACCTAATTAGGGCAAATTGGGGAATTTACAAATTATGGAAAACTGGAGAAATTCGCGCAAATTTATGGTTAAGTTTATAAGATTGATGATGTGTTATTTAAACAGTGACCGAATTACGGATATAAACTGGGGTGTAGGTTTAATATTAAAAAATCGCGTTTACGAGAACGCTGTCGTTTAGTCCCTGGAGAGATACTTATTTTTAATCTTCTCACTTCATCTCTGTAGATTCAATCTATCATTTGAAGGCATGATGACGTATGGGTACGGACTCTCTCTCACTCTCTGCTCCTTTTTGTCCAGTAGAATGTATTCGTGTACGTAATTAAAGTCAAGTCAAGTTACTCGAAATCTCAGAATGTTGCCATTTTACTGATCTCTTATTTATAAAACTATTCAAGCGAATTTCTTCTGTGTCTTAATTTGGGTTTGGTTCTCATTCTCAATGCTTCTTGATTTGCCCGTTTGAGTAAGGCACCTAGCCGAAATCAATTGTTTTGCTTACTTGTCGATTCTACGATTTCAGGGTTTTCTGATTATAAGCATGGAATCGGACAAGAGTCATTGTGCTACTTACTAGTCTTTGTAAATGGCTTGCCTTGTTTCGGCTACGAGAACATGTTTGTGTTCTTCAAACTTCTCAATCTTTCAGTTGTCACCTTTGTTTCCACACCCTGAGGCTAAGTTATTGTTGTGTTAATGTTACTACTTGATTTTTTTTGCTAAGGTTTGATGTGAAAGCTTTATATGCTGGGAAGGAATTGCGGAGAGAGACTTTGCCACTACAATCGAGTTCTCGCATTTACAAGCTAGAAGGACTTAAGTCGAATTCTTGGTATGAAGTGAAAATATCATACCCTGCTTCTGTATGTAAAGTCTCGTTTTTTTTTTCTTCTTTTGATCGACTTTCTTGTGAACTGAATTCAAATCTGATGTTCTTTTGCTTTTAACAGATACCCGCTCAGTTTTCGCTGCAACTACTAAAGAACGGTGAAATGGGATTGAAGCTAAACCAGATGAGGAGATTACTAAACACTGAGAAGTTGATCTTCAAAGCGGAAAGTCTCGAAGATATTAACAATAAGGTATTGCCATCAAGAGTATAGCTTGTGTTGATTCCTTCAACCTGGAAGAAAGAATTGTGTCCTGAGATTTTTCTGTTTCAGGGTGGATTGTATGTTTTGGTGACCGTAGAGCCCGAGGGGATCGTGGCAAAACCAAATTCCAAAGAAAGTTCTTTCATCATTTACAACATAGGCAAGCTTACATTATCAATCCACTTACCTTGACTCTTTGCATCTCTGTGCCATCTACTAAGTCTAGAACTCTTGGTAACAAAACAGTTTGTGAAGAACAGCTCATGGGCATACCTTACTCAAGCTGGTCAGTGGTTAATATTAGTAGTTTTGTGTCTCGCGATGGCATTCATAGTTCCCCAGTTTCTACCATCTTCTCTTTTTATAAAGAATCATGGTGCACGTTCTTCGCGTAGCAGCCACGGAAAAGATATTTAAGGTCACAAATGTTTATTCTTCTTATATAGCTTCTGACAAGCTGCTTGTCCATGTCTTTTCATCATCTCTAATGTTCTTTTGCTCAATTTTGCTCTTACTGTTAGGTTCAGGAAAAATCTTCAGTTTACTACAAACTAAGTTCTAAGTATCTAAATCTTTTTTTAAAATTCACTTTAAACAGTTTTTTTTTGGTGCTATAAACTGACAAGGTTCTAGGCATCTATTTCCTTTCTTTTTACGCCATTTACTTTGAATAAGATTATACAATCCAAAATTCTCTTCTTCTTCTTTTGATTCTTTAACATTTGGAGACTTTTCTGCCCAATAGTGTGTGAGAGAAAAAGTAAGCAGAGATCCACAGTGTTAAAAGACTCTATATTTCTGAGAAAGAGATCAAATTTAATTTGGCTGTGGACTATGTGCATATAAAATGCAGTCTTTTTTACCTTTAGTTTTTTCTTAAGTAAAGGCAAGTCGCCTGTCAAAATGATTATAAATTATGAGAAAGATATCAAATTAGGCTATGACTTGGAATATGTGGATGATAAAATTCAAAGTCGTTTTTCACCTTTATATTTTTCTTAACTAAAGAAAAGTCACATGTAAAAATGTTTTCCCCTCTTCAAATAATTTTGGCTTAACAAAATTTTAATATTTAAAAAAAAAAGTTATTCATTCGATGCAAATATGATTTCATTTGAATATTTCAATGTTTGTAAATCTGAACTGCAATCTTTATCCACCTTAATTCCCTCATAATTATACGCTACTTCAGTTAAAGATGAGTTGTTAAAGTCAGACTTGCCTTGTTTATAAATACTTGTGAACCTGTTTTCTCTTTCGTTCACTCCAAAGAGCCTCTTAAAATTTGGTAAAGAGATAAGCGACGTCAATGGCGGAAAGGCAAAGGGTCTGTGTTACTGGTTCAGGAGGATATATCGCTTCATGGCTCGTCAAGTTTCTTCTCTCTCGTGGCTACACTGTCCATGGAACCGTTCGAGATCCTTGTAAGGAGGAAGAAAGAAAAAATCTCATCTTTTTTTTACTTTGGGAACTTTTGAATGTTCTCTGTTTCTTGATGTTGCATACATTGATTCATTGTTCTCAGGTGATGAAAAGAACGATCATTTGAGGAAACTGGATAACGCTGCAAATAGTCTGAAACTTTTCAAGGCAGATTTGTTTGATTATGAAGGTCTTTCTTCAGCCATCTCTGGTTGCTCTGGCGTTTTCCATATTGCTGGTCCTGTGCCTTTTGAAGGAGTTCCTCTCACCGAGGCAAGTGCTTGAATTTCACATCTTCTTTTCTTTTGTCTCTTTCTTGAATCACTAATAAAAAACGGCTTTAAATCTAAAAAACATTCAGGAAGAACTGATTAAACCAGCTATCACTGGTACCAAGAATGTTCTAGAAGCATGCAGAGAAGCTAAAGTGAAGAAAGTTGTGGCTGTATCATCAATTGCTGCAGTTGTTTACAATCCAAAATGGCCTAGAGATGTTGCTATGGACGAGGATTCTTGGTCAGACATTCAATACCTTCACTCACTTGAGGTAATGTAACTTCTCCTTTCTTACTGGTCAGAATCTGTTTTAGTATATATACCAAAGACAGTTAAAAGATTTGTGCTTTTCTATGATGCAAAATCTGAGGATCTCAGGGTTATTGGCCTTATTACTATCTTGCCAAAACGTTAATGGAACGTCAAGCTCTAGAGTGGAGCAAGAAAAGCTTAGTTGATGTTGTTACGGTCTGTCCATCAGTCATTATAGGCCCTAGGCTTCAATCCACTCTTAACTCTAGTAGCTTGGGACTTCTCAAATTTATAAAAGGTGATGCAATTTGTTTCACTAATTACATTTCTCGGTCAAGTGATTCAGTCTTGAAAGTTTGATGAAATGGTGTGTCTCAGGCGGTATAAAGTCCTTGTTGAGTGACCAACTGTATCTTGTGGATGTGCGTGATGTTGCGGATGCGATTTTGTTGGTGTATGAAAATCCAGAAGCAAAAGGAAGATATATATGCAATTCTCATTCGCTTCACAACGACTCTCTTAGGGAGAAGCTGAAGAATATGTATCCTAACCGCAAATTCCCTGAAAGGTAAAGAGTAGAAAGTGAATCCTTCCAAGCAACCAACGGTTTCTTTCAAATTTTGAGATTCCGGTCTGATCTGATAAAATGTGTAATGGCAGTTTCACTGAGAGAAAAGAGGAGGAGGTTAAGGAAGAGAGACTTCGGCTAAGTTCAGAGAAGTTGCAGAATTTGGGGTGGAAGTTTAGGCCTTTAGAAGAAACCATTAATGATTCTGTTGTGAGCTTTGAAGTTGCTGGTGATCTTCCAAAGCCATAGCTTCACTTGTTTTACTCTTGAGATAAAGTGGTTTTGGTAAAATCATTTCTTTCTCAAATCCACTATGTTCTTCTTACAACTATCATATTGGTGTTCTTTGGAAAAATCTTATCTTTTATCACTTTTTACTTAACACGAATCATTGATGGAACACTTCAGATTCTGGCGGTTTTTCTTTTATCTCAAAACAAATAGTTTCTTTTTGGATTTGAATCCAACCACTAGAACTCAAATGTCCGAATCGTAGACCGCGGCAAAATTAAACCAATTTAACTATGTCGTTATAGCTTTGTAGTCTAGTAGATATAACATTAGTTATGATTTCTTAATATCTTTGACAATGGACCACAACTGTGGACGAGTTTGACGAGCTCAAGAACCCTATCCATCGATTTGGGAATTTCCGAGGACGAGGATTAATCTACACCGTCCAAATATCGATAAATGATGCCAGATTTCTTCTTTTTATTGTTTTATTACTCCGTGTGTAGAATTTTATGTCCGTCTTTTTTTTTTTTCTGTCTCATTATAATTTCAATTCTAAGGATGGAAAATCAACAAAGTTAAAAGCTACAGTGATGAAATTGTGTAACGTTGCTATAACGGATAAATTAGAGAAGACAACACAGAGATCCATAATTACAACGTTAATTACACAATTAGAGTATAAATGTATGGGTCCCACGTCGTCATTTACAATGGCCAAAAACAAAAGTATCTCTCTCTCTCCTCCTCTTCAACAAATCACGCACCATCATCATCATCTTCATCGTCATCACCAACTTATTCATCATCACCATCACCATCAATGGAATTTCCCAAACTAAACCTCCTTCTCCTTTAATCGATTCATCTTTCTTTCTTCCTTGATTTTTATTTATTTTATTTTTCTTAATTTTTTCTCTCCAGATTTTCAAATTCGATCCTGTAGCTTCGTTTTTGTTTACAATTTTTGTTTTGGTGTGATCCTGCAGTACAGAAACCCTAATTCCACCAACCAACTTCGTCCTTTGTCTGGCCCATCCTAAAACCCACACTGCTTTTGCTTTTCTTTTTCCCGGGAAATTTGATCTCTTTTCCTCCTTTCGTCATTATTAGTAGGGAATGATCTTTTAGGTTTTTGTTTGCCCCGATCTCACTTTTTTTTTTCACCATCACCGAGTAAACCCTAGAATCTCCGCTTCTAATTCGATGGGTTCGAGGTGTTTCATCTCTACCATCTACGGTTTTCACTGGGTTTAATCATTGTGATTATGTCTAGGGTTTACTCGGTCACCTTTATCATCACTTAGAATTTGATCCTTGTCACATAATTCATCCTCTTTTCTTTCTTTCTTTGGGATAAAGTTTCCATTTTTATTTTCTTCTCCCTCTCTCACTCACCCTACAATCATGGCGTATCAATCGGTTCCGGGTTCTGGATTTCACTACTTGAATTCGCCTTTTGGAGATACAACCTTGACAAAGGTATTCGTCGGTGGCCTTGCTTGGGAGACTCAAAGTGAAACCCTTCGTCGGCATTTCGATCCGTACGGTGAAATCCTTGAAGCTGTCGTCATTGCTGATAAGAACACTGGCCGATCCAAAGGATACGGTTTTGTGAGTCTCCCTCTTCTCCTTCTTTGTTGCTTTATTATTGCTGCTTGTCATGACATCTTCCTCTGTCTCTAGAGATGCTAAATGTTGCTTTAGAGATGCAATTAAAATTACATTTTCCGTAGATCAGAGCCGTTAGCCTGATAGTTAGATACTCAGTTTCCCAATTTTAGGCTCTTAGGTAATGGCATCACCGGAAGCTGACAATCCAATGTCATAGAACATCGAAAGTCATTAGTTTTGATGTAAATATGTTGCCTTCATTTTGTGACTGCCTTTTAGTTTTGACCTTTTAATGACTCAGTGCTCTGTTTCTATTTCATACGGAGGATTTAGGTGACTTTTAGAGATCCAGAAGCTGCTAGGAGGGCTTGTGCTGACCCAACTCCAATTATAGATGGTAGACGTGCAAACTGTAATCTTGCTTCCCTTGGGAGACCTCGGCCTCCATTGCCCTATGCATTGATACCTAATATGCCTGGTCAGTCTTGCTGCAATACTCATCCATGCCCTTTCTCTTATTGGGACTGGCTTAATTTGGTCTAATATGTTGTGGTGGGTCATTGCTGTTGTAGATTACCTGTAATTTAGTGCATTGGTGGTTTTTCTTTGGTTAGGACGCTTAAGACCTGCTTCCCCGTACATTGGAAATGTGCAGGGTCCTCGTGGTTCACTTTTTGGAAATTATCCGTATCAGCAACCAGTTCCATATAACTACCAGCAAGGAGTTGTGTATCCTTATGGGTGAGTCATGCAATTCTAATCTCACACATTGCACTAAATGTCTTTGCGCAAGTGTCTATGGTTCATTAATGTGTTTCCAATGTTGTTTTATTTTTGCTGTTAGGGTAACCGCATATGGACCCGAGTACATGTACTCACAGTCACAGGTTGAGAATGGCTCTTAACATTTGAAGTTCCTTCTTGGGTTTTCTTCGTATTATTTATATCTTATCTCGTTTCATGGTTTAGGGCTTATATGGTCCATACATGGGTCAGCAGTACCTTCAGGTCTACGGAGTACCTGGGGCAGTTAATTCACCAGTTTATCAATACGGGCAATTAAGTCAGAGTATTCCCAGTGGCCACGGTTATACAGCAGTTCAAGGGTATTCAGTTCCAGGAAGCCATGTTCTGCAGCTTGGTGGACCAACTCCCAGTGCAATGACCACTTCTTCTATTTCTGCTCTTCAAGCTCCATACCCTTCAGGTGCATTTTACTGTCTTACAAATCTCGAAGTACTGGTTCGAGGCCTCTGTGTTGTTATATCGTCTTTTGAATGTTTCTCAGGCCCTGCTCCATTACAGTCGCATATCATTGTCCAGTCCCCTCAATTTATGCAGAGTAGCAGTTCTGACCAAACAACAAGGTGAGAATCAATTCAGTGCTTTCTTTATTTTGGGTGTAGTGGTGAGGGAAAAATATGCACATTCGGGTTTTTCGTCACTTGTATGATAGTAATGGTTTCAGTTATCCTTGAAGACTGAGGAGAAAGGAAGTTAAAGGATAGCGAAATTGCTATTCAAGGTGGCAGCAGAGGCTTCCTGTTTTATTAAGTCTTGCACGTTATTTATCTTGCATCCTAAAGGTACGTGTTTCTTATTCGACATTTACTGTAAATGCATAAACAGAGGACGATCATCATCATAATACCCTGTTCTCACTAAACTCTGGATCTTTATCGCAGTACAGGTTATATAAGATAGTCTTGCTCACTGGGAAGACGCAGAAGGAAAAAGAAAAGGGAATTGGAGTTTCAGGGTTTGTGCTTCCGTTTTCTTACCCATCCATCAATGTGTATATCTAAACGCAGCCACAAAAATGCTGCTGGCTCGAGCTCGGGTTGAGTTTGCAGGCACTATAACGGTTTTCCCTCGGGAGGGAAAAACCGTTGGTAATAAGTTGGAGTACAATATGCATATATATACACACATACACAAGCATATACATGGTAGAATCAAAATCTGATTCTTTTCTAGTCTAAAGTCGTAATACTACTACACTTCCTTCAGGTACAGGAGTGTAGTGAGTAACATTCATAGGTATATAGCCTTTGTCCCCAGGTCCTGCATTGTAAGTAAAACATGTTCATGTTCTTGTCTGCCACTGTGCATATTATATCTTTAGTTGTGTAGGTTTTCTCTCTTCTTCCATGTCTGCACACACTTATAAATTGGTATCCGAAGCTTACTTCAAAGTATGGAGTCGGCTTTTTTTTTTTTCTCAGAATTTGATTGAAAAGGTGATTTTTCAGTAAACAAAATGTTTGATCAATGTGAGGAGTGAAAAGATCAAATTGGTTCCGCCAATAGATATGAATGACATTCTCATATGAATTTGAAAGACTTGACTGCCTGCAAAAACAGAGAACAAGTGTCATCAGCAACAGGTTTTGGTGAAATCTTTCATTGCTGTTGCGTCTTCTTTCTTACCTTTTGGATCTTGGAGCTTTGTTCAGCCGATTCTTCTTCATCTGTAATCTGTAATAGCCAAAGAGGTCATTCTGTTAGACATAAGAAACTAACAGATAGAGATTATTGTGGAAGTAGGACCAGACTTACCTGTCCTGTGACAGTGTATAAACGGTTGTACCAACCGTTTGTTGCCATTCCAATTGCAGAGTACAAATGCTTGCGAGCTTCTCCTGGGTTTTGTAAAGTATACTCGATGTAATAGAATCCTGATCATAGATCCAAGAGACATAACTTGTGTCAACGACAAAGCAGATACATTAGAGATTCCTCTCTAAGTTGAGATTTTTCCTTTTACCCTTAGAAGCTCTGCTATCGATTAGCTTTGCAGTCACTCCTGCTGGTTTCTGCCAGCTTCTATCCAATCCACTGACCTATTAATAACAAATGTCATATTTATACTTGCAGAGAGTGTTTGTTTGAATTGCAGATCAGCAGATTTGGAGAGACTTAACCAGTGTTTCGGCAAAAGCTTCGACCTTTCCAAAAGATTCCATCCGAGTGAAATCCGGACCTAGTCCAGTGATCGCTACGCTCACTATTCACCTATCAATTATTAGCTAATGCCTTCTGAACAAACCAAAGAAAAAAACAAAACTCCCTTTTGATAATGTTACCATTTGAAGTTGAAGTTTCTTCAGGGTAGAAAGCTGTGATTGACTTGAATCCATTGGGTTCTGCCTTCCCGACCTGCCAATCTTCGTTTGAATGCAATTCGGAATCACTCATCGTCACTTATAAAATGTATCTAAAAACAGAGTTTGATGATGGCTTACCTTGTGGAATTGATATCTCGAATTTGTTCACTTCATCTGTGTACACACGGAAAGTATCTGAGGCATCTGAGAAAGAAAGAGAGAGAGTCTTGGATTTTACTAGCTTTTTTACTCAGTACAAAAGGAGCTTTATTTAATCAGCAATACTTGTCTCCGCAAATGCAGATGAAACGGCCAAAGGAAGGAAGAAAGCAGAGGAAGCTATCTGTAACATGACGTCTCTTCTCCTCATCCCAACATGATCTATACAGCTGTTAATAAAAGAAAACAAAGACGGAGACTTCAGCAGTTTCAGAGCAATCCCAGATAAAGAAAAGTAGTGAATTCCACAGGGACATTAACAGATTTTACGAAATCCGATCTTGTTCCTCGTTGGAACTGTCTAGAGCAGAGATGACAGCAGGAACTGATGTACATCTTCTGGAATCTGGAAAGAATTGGCTCCAAGAATATGAATTTTGTACAAGAACGACGATGAGAGAGTGAGAGAGAGAAAGAGACAAGGAGAGATTGAGGAGCTGTAGTGGTCTTACTATAACGAGACGAGACGCGGGGAGTCGGAAAGCTCAGCGGAGAAGAAAACCATGGAGAAATCGCTGCCATGTGCTTCAAGATATGTCCGCTTCTGTGATTTCACCAAATCTATCGCCCTTTGCTCTTTTTTCTTAATTTTCGACCAAAAGAAAAATATATATTTTGCTATATGTGAGTGAGACATAAATTATGCACATTATTTGAAAATTATTACATTTTTAATTATAAAGGAAAATAAATATGATAGTTGGCAAACAAAAAATATGAATTAATCGTCATTTGTTTATTATTGTAGTACTCTGAAAAATATAAATTTTGTTCAAATTCTTTCTTTCTTTCACCAACATTTAAATTACATACTGCATAACATCAGATTCGACCCATAAACAATGACACAAGTAATTCGAATTCGAATCATAGTTTAAAGTGACAGAATCTTTAGTCATTAGACTGACCATGAGTTCGTTAGAAGACTTTCTGTTACTGTTTCCTGCTTCACTTCCTTGGCTCTTTTCAACAGTAAGCGAAGCGAGAAAGTAGCGAGAAGCAGCGTCCGCCAAAACCAAGCCTTGGCATTCTTCGGATCCACTCTCCTAGCTAGCCACAACGCGTAGACCGCTTCACTCACGTGCGTTGTCACCACAATCCCGGACGCTATTCGCAAAACCAACATCGATCTGAAGATAAACAGCGCAATGGCTCGAAAGAACGGTACGGGTCCAATGTCCGGTAGCCACGCGACTGATAGAATGCTAGGCAAGCCGATCACACAGAAAAGCCACGCATAAATGCTCGGCCCATCGACCTCTCTCCTCTTCTTTTCTTTAAAATATGAAATGGTTTCGGCCATGGCTTCTTCGGGTTGTCTCTTGGGTTCGTACCCGAGTTCCTCCTTGGCTTTCTGGATAGAGTAGTAATGAGTCACCCCGACCTGTTCCGTTAAAAAAAGAACACTATAAGCTCAAGCAAATCAGTTTTTTTTTTTTTTATAGATTATCTAGTGTCATCAAGACTAATATCTAATTAACAAACCTTGTAAACTTCAGGTGGAAGAATCAATGGTTGCGGAATCCACCGTTGGTTCATCAATGGTGATAGCACTATGTATATTGCTTTGCATATATTTCCAAGTGTAACCGCAAGCGAAATAGATAGACATGACTTGGGCAGGTCATAATCTAGATTCTTCAATAGTGGCTGGAGAAACTCAAAGAAGTTTATCGGATTACCTACAAAAACAAACAGAAAAATTAGCCTCTAGATGATCAATTGATCAAAGGAAGGGTAAAGGAAACAAAACTGAGCTTATCGTTTTACCATCAGAAACAAAGTAGGCCTTTCCTGCAGCTTCCGAGTGTTGGGAATGTAAACCGGTGGTTGCCAACATGAGCGCGAGTACAATGTTATCCACGTTAATCCAGTCAGTTTTCGAGTTTGGATGGCCGATTTTGAAGAGGAATAAACCTAACCTTGCATCAGAGATTATCCTACCAAGATACTTCTCTTCACCCGGTCCATAAACAAGCGGGCAACGAATCACACACGTCGACAAAACACTTCCATATCCATTCCTAAAATTACCATAATAGCATTTATATAAAACCTTAGCATTACTATTCCACATGATTTGAACCAATTACACAATTTATGAGCCTATTATATTGTTTTGGGATTTTGAAAATTTAATGGTTTTCCATTTAAATCAAGCTTTATTTTCGTTTAATTGATTTTCTCAATTCATTTCACATAATTTGTTCTATTTTCCAAGATTCCTCAAATTTCACAATAGACATAATCGAAACATAATAAACAACAACATATTGGTTTGCACTTACTCAACAACACGACCATTGTTCTTCAGAACCAACTGTTCGGCAATAGATTTAGTCCGGTCATATGGACCGACGTATTGATTGGAAGCTAAATAAGGCAGAGTTTCATCTCCATTCTCAATCTCTTTCCCACCAAAAACAACACCAGTCGAGCTCAAATACACAACCCTCGTGATCCCTTTCTTCACGCAAGTTTCCAAAACGTTACGCGTCCCTTCCACGTTGACCTCCTCGATTCGACGAGTCTGAACCATTACTTTACCCGAACCACCGTACGAAGCAAGATGGATCACACAGTCCACTCCTTCAAGAGCCTCTTCTACGTCATCTCTACTCACAACATCTCCTGAACATATATATAATGGGAAACAAAGCACATTGTCAGAATATTCCATATAGGAAACGGAGATAGATCTAACATAATATATAACGTAACACAATCTTAATACTGAGCTCGTTAATTCGAGTAGAGAGTTAAATCAATTATTTGAAAACCGTTTATGCAGTAGACGCCGGATTCTTCGAGACGATCGGACCAAGGAGAGGTGGTGCGGCAGTCGAAAGAGCGGACCTGGAGAGCGCCACGACGGAGCAGCTCAAGGCACACGGCAGAGCCGACTAAACCCAACCCACCCGTCACGGCTACAACTTTGCCTTGTATTCCTCTCTTCTCCTCTATCTCCATTTTTGGGTATGGTTTCTTCTTTGATAGTTCGCTTTCGATTGTTCCAAAAATGGTCAACAAAGAGTTCAATATATAAATTCAGTGGTTTGGTTATAATTAGGTAATGGCATGTCATGGTATAAATTAAAAATATTTATACGTAGGTGGTTATGCACGAGAACCTCGTTGTCCTTTGAGTTTGAAGCACGTGTCTAGGCCAGTGGGATCACCACGTAGCGTTGATTGATCACGTCGATAAAGTTAACGTGGTCATTTAGAATCAGAATCCGCAAGTTATGCTAATTGTTAAATACGATTTCTACTTAATCAGCCAACGACACAAAAACGAAGAAAGGTTAGTCTTGAAAATTATGATTAGCTAATGGAACTTCTTTTGATCTACCGGTTGACCAACAAATCTTGCACCATGTTTAAAGTTTTCAAATATCGAATATGATAACATATAGTATTTACTTAGAACACGCGTATTAGCAATGACCTGGGTTACTTGAGTTAGGAATAGGATCCTAGGATCCGTGTTTTTGTTGTCTTTATAACTCATAGTTAATTTACTTTTTTAAACATCATTTAAGTCCACTCCGATCCATAATCCAAACTTTATTATGCAGGATAACGCGATTTGCTTGCGTCGACTTCCGGTAGAAAATGTGGAAGATAATATTTAATGTATGTTATTTTATAATAAAATGTGTGTGACTTGGTTACACGGTTGCTTAGTCAGCTTAGTCAACGAAGTTCGTGACACGTGGCCTATTGAGAATGGTTAGTTTGACAAGCTAGTTATTAAGTGGCTTCCTCATCCCGACTCAACAAAATTCACCACCAGAGTATTCGACGGTCAAGATTTCTTCAACGGAAACTTCGCAGTCAACACCATCGGAAACTCGCCGGAGATCGCTACGGTACCTTCCCTTCTATCCATTTTTCGGTTTCTTAATTATGTGCTCGAGTTACTTCGTTCTCGCCACAAGAAATTTCCTGGGTTTTCTCAGCTTGGAATGGAGATTAGGGTTTTTCTTTTTGGGTCTTGTCTGTCTCCGTTGCATTATCTTCCCGACTTTGATTTTGGTTTTACAAATCAGAGCCTTCCCCAAGAAGACGACAAATTTCGTCGTTATATCGCTGCTTATTCTAGGGTTATAATCAGACGGTTACCAAATTATACCCAATTTTTTTGCCAAAAAGGACGAAATCGAGAATTTTCTGCAATTAAATTCGTATACCAATTGAGCTTTAGATTGTCAATAAAATCGACTGATTTGTACTGATTGATCTTTCTGTGTGTTTCCCTCATCCATTTAGCTTATTGTATCTTTTTGTCAATCTTTTCATCATCATTGCGGAAACTAGCTCATCTTTCTAATGATTTGAGTTTCAAAAATTGGTTCATTGAAAGTGGTAATCTTGTTCCATGTTCTTGGAATCCTGCTTTTGGACAAGGAATGGTAGAAAAATAGGATTAAACTTGCTTCATAGGATTAGACCCTTTTAATCTTGAAGTCTCAACTTTGCTTACTAGCTACTTGTATAGAAAAAAATCTTATTGGACTCTTTGTTTGCGATCGTCAAGCATGACATGTGCTTGATTTGATTGTTTGTTTGTTATCTTCTTCTTTTTCTTCCTTAATAGGTAGGTTTTGATTCTATCCCTTGTGGAAAAACAGGAGCACAAATCAGCACCATGAACCCTGAGAATCATCAGCCTACTCATTCGAAAGTGATCTCTCATGTATTTTTCACTGGTACTGCCAAGCAAGGCTCTGCTGGGCCACCCATCGGTCTTGTCGATATTGGTGTGAGCGAAGTTGCCTACATCTTCAGAGTCTCTCTCCCAGGCATCGAGAAAAATCAAAGTAAGCTTCACGTTTCTTTTCTGTAAATGTCCTTTCATTGATAACACCATTGTTGGATAGTCAAAGAGCCGTCTCAATAGGAAACTACCTTATACTTCTGCCACCTGTTAAAACCAGAATGGATTCATCATGTTTTGGGTTTCATAATGACCATTGACATTAAAAAGACAGTTGTATCCTTGTCACTGTCTGTGTATGCAAGAATTGTGACTCCAAATGCAATCTTCTTCTTATCCATGAACAGATAAGATAAAATGTGAGATTCAGAGGGAGGGAAGAGTATGCATACAAGGAGTAGTACCTGAGATTGCGATTCCAAGTGACTCGGGATGCTTATACAGAATGCAGGTGCAACAGCTCTGCCCGCCGGGTCCATTCTCGATCACGTTTAATCTTCCGGGACAAGTGGATCCTCGCTTGTTTTCTCCAAAGTTTAGACCTGATGGGATCTTTGAAGTTGTTGTCGTCAAGCTCGGAGTACGCATCCCAACTTCATAGTTCGGTCTTTTCCATTAACTAGGATGTTCAGTTGTCTTGTGTAAAAACATTTCAACAATGATCCGATTTCTCAAGATGTTCTTAGACTGAAAAAAGTGGGTAGATGTGAAAATGGTACTGTTTTGAGCAATTGAATTTTAACGTTTCTATAAAAACTATGTCTCATCATATCCGTTTTCGATCCGAATTACCACCAGATCTTTCGGGTAAAAATAATAGATTATACGTTTGGATCAGGATAATATATAGCAGTCGTTAAGAACACAAGTCAGATAATTAAAAATTGAAAACTTATCTAAAGTTCTCTATAAATCCTTAACATTACTCAAAATTTCGCTTATTCAAATTTACCCAAAATATCTAAAAGACTAAAATGAAGAGGGCTAACAAAAATAGTGAAGAAAGAACAAAAGAGAATCATAAAGTCATAAAAAAATACATCTTCAAAGAAAAACCTTGTTGTGAATTGTTGTGCCCATCGTGAGGACAAAAGTGAAAAGGGCACCTTTTAGACTATATAATCCAATCCGATTTTATATTAAAAAAACGTTGACAAAGTCAACATAAAGAAGTAGACTCGATCCAGGGAAGGTGTTGTGTTCCTCGCAGTCAAAACAAAAGCATATTCCATAAGCTCTCAAACATTAAAATGAAGAGACACAGGCTTCAATTGTTGTCAGTTTTGTGTAACCACGAACTCCACAAAAATCAAATTAAAATAAAATAAAAACCGAACGATGCCGGCGCTAAGAGTGTTATCGGCGTTAGATGCGGCGAGGATACAGTGGTACCATTTCAAGGCGATAATAGTCGCCGGAATGGGTCTCTTCACCGACGCTTACGATCTCTTCTGTATAGCTCCGATCATGAAAATGATCAGCCAAATCTATTACCACAAAGACTCTATCGGAACCGCCGTTCTCTCCACTTCCTACGCCATCGCTCTCCTCGGCACCGCCTTGGGTCAGCTCATCTTCGGCTACTTAGGCGACCGTGTCGGACGCCGACGAGTCTACGGTCTCTGTCTTATGATCATGGTTTTAAGCTCCTTTGGCTGCGGATTCTCCGTCTGCACCACTCGCCGATCTTGCGTCATGGCCAGTCTCGGGTTCTTCAGGTTCGTCCTCGGGCTCGGGATCGGAGGCGATTACCCTCTCTCCGCCACGATTATGTCGGAATTCGCTAATAAAAGGACGCGTGGAGCTTTTATCGCCGCCGTGTTCTCGATGCAGGGGTTAGGGATTCTGACGAGCTCCGCCGTGACGATGGCTGTGTGCGTGGCGTTTAAGAGCGCCGGGGAGGGGAGTTCGGCGACGGTGAAAGCGGCGGGGATGGAGACTTTGGCTCCGCCGGAATCGGATATTGCGTGGAGGTTGATTCTGATGATCGGTGCTCTTCCCGCCGCGTTAACGTTCTACTGGCGAATGCTCATGCCTGAAACCGCCAGGTTCCGTTTTGATTATCTATTTTCTTCATTTTTTTTTATTCTTTAATCTTTTAATTATTTTCCACCGTAAAATAAAATAAATATATATTTACATATGACAAAATATATTTTTTTTCGTATTTTAATGTGTATATGCATAATCTTTATACTATTTCTATCCTTTTCGTTTTTTATTTTGTTTGTTTGTGCACCAATTTTATTTTTATTTTATACTAATATCACCGTAATAAAGACTACAATTATATGGCACTATCTTGTGTGACTTTGCTTCCTATTATCCCCACATAGAAACCTTGGAAGTTTCTAGGTTAGTGAAGTCTAACTATGAAAGTTTAATTCGCTTTCTCATTAAGTAACTATTTAAATATATGTTTGCTATTGTCCGCATACAAACTTTGGAAGTTTTCAGATTTTCAATGAAATCTCACCGTAGAATTTATACTTAGATATTATTTAAAAAGTGTAGTCGTGTGCAAAACAAAAGTTGGAACCCATGTTTCCGTACGAAATAATGTTGGAGAAACAAAAGTTTATTTGAGAGATTTCATGAAATTTATCCTAAATTTGATTTTGATCCGATGATAAACATAAAATATTAGTATATGTGTAATAATGTAAAGAGTTGGAACTTCGTGGTTTGTTCCTAGGAAGTAAGTTGACTTGTGAGAGATATTCCGACCACAGTGGCATATACCTTTTAAGCTACCTCTCATGATAACGTATACACATAGTATTCCATTTTAATATATGTATATAGTATATAGTTGTATATATTCTGCCTTGCCTGTATTAATTATTCCTCCCAGGTATAAGCTCCAGCTAATTACAGAGTTTTATTTTTATTATAACTATAATTAATCTCTCCAACTAATATGTACTCTCTTCCTATCAAGTTCTCCCACTTTAATTCACATTACTTCATAAGAAAAGGTCGAAGATATATTGGCCTCTTCCCTTGCGAGTGTCCTTTGCATTATTTTATGACTGATTAGTTAGTTTATCTTTGACATCTCACACTAATTGTAAACCCAATTTGTTTTGACTGGCTAATCTTTGTTAATGATTGATAATCAAATCTTTGTTATTATTCATTGTCAATTGATTTTAAGTTACAAATATGATGTGCTTTGAAAAAATCTCGTTTTTTTATTTGTAAACTTAGTTGAAATAAGAAATTAGTAAATAGTTTATATGTTTAGGTATTAGAACAAATGCTAACCAAGTAGATTTTGCTATCATTTTTACAAAATCTTGAATATATATTTTAATCTTCTCTACTAACAAAAAATGATAACTTTTTAGATGATTTTTACAACGAATTACGAATTTCATACTTAAATCTCAAATCTTTACTTTCAAGTTTTTCCCTTTTTGAGTATTTTCTATGTAGTAATTACTGAAGTTTTGAAAATGCATGCAGATACACAGCACTAGTGGAGAACAATGTAGTCCAAGCAGCAAAAGACATGCAAAGCGTCATGTCCGTATCCATATCTCAAGTCGCAGAAGATTCATCATCGGAGACACGACAACCACCTTATTCCTCCTCCTACAAACTCTTCTCTCGCCGTTTTCTCAGCCTCCACGGCCGTGACCTCTTCGCCGCCTCCGCCAATTGGTTCCTAGTCGACGTCGTCTTCTACACAAGCAACCTCCTCCTCTCTCAAATCTTCAATTTCTCCAACAAACCTCTCAATTCCACAAACGTCTACGACTCCGCCTTCGAAGTAGCTAAGCTCGCAGCCATCGTAGCCGCTTGCTCCACCATCCCCGGTTACTGGTTCACCGTCTACTTCATCGATAAAATCGGTCGAGTCAAGATTCAGATAATGGGGTTTTTCCTTATGGCTGTTGTTTACTTAGTAGCTGGGATTCCGTACAGTTGGTACTGGTCTAAGCATGAGAGGACTAATAAAGGCTTTATGGTTCTCTACGGATTGATTTTCTTCTTTAGCAACTTTGGTCCTAACACGACGACGTTTATTATCCCGGCGGAGCTTTTTCCGGCGAGGTTTAGGTCCACGTGTCACGGGATATCCGGAGCTGCCGGGAAGTTTGGGGCGATTGTTGGGACTGTCGGTTTCTTGTGGGCCACGAAACACAACGATGAGGACAAAGAGGACGTTTTTCCAGACGTGAAACGCGTAAGAATCGCGTTTTTGATCCTTGGTGGCGTTTGTATCGCTGGAGTGTTGGTGACGTATTTCTTCACGCGTGAAACTATGGGAAGATCGTTAGAAGAGAACGAAGAGGACGAGATTGGTTCCACGTCAGCAGCAGGATCATCTTCTGCGAATGAATTACTTCCTAGACAATAATGATTCTGAGATCACAACACAATCAATCATCTTTTGATCTTTCCTCTCTAATTAAACTCTTAATTTTCCTTGGTTCTTGATGTTTGATACTCACGTTTTTTTTTGTTGTTGTCGTGTTTACTCGAATCTTTTTTTTTTCCTTTTTAATTCGGTGCATATTCAAAGGGTATATAAATGTCAAAGCTTGATCCTTTTATTCAATTTTTCATATTACCCAATTTAGCAACAGAAGAAAGTTTGATATTGAACATGCTTTAATATCACTTAGTTTTGGTTGGAAAAGAAGCCATCTTGTTGATTCCACATAAACCTTCTGGTTTACCAGTGTTCCTCTTCATCCTAATGAAACCTTTCTCTCCCCATTTTGGTCCCTAAGAATTTTTCACTATGATGTAATCTATGCCTTTGCTTGACCCGTACCCGGCCAACCGCGGCTACACCATGTAGCTCACAGCTCCTTTCTTTCTCCAGTCAACGGATTTAGGCAGAGCTTCGAAGTCTCTATAAGCAAAGTCTTCTTTAGACCTTTGCTCGCTTCTCCTAAAGACAAGATCGGGTTTGAGCACCAAATCCTTCTTCTTGAACTCTTCTTGAGACATATCTGCAAAATCGTTGAGTCCGATCCAATAGCTTTTCGCTTTCTTATTAGTCTCGTCGATGTGTTTTAGGTTGTCCTTGAAAACTTCAAACCTAAGAAACTTCTCCTCAACGCTCTCATAAAGCTTTTCGAAATTGGAAATCCAATTCTCGAAGAGTTCAAAGAGTTTTTCGTGAGATTCCAAGTCTTCGGGTGCGTATCCGACAATGGAATAATCGTGAGAAGCAGCAGAATGGAGAAAAAGAGATGTGGCGGATAAGGCAAGAGCAAAACAGATGATTTTAGAGGAGATGGCCATTTTTTGGGTTCCAAGCTATGTAATCGATTGGTCTGTTTAGATAAGTCTCTCTGACTCTGAGAATTAATTATGTCGATCATGTTGCTTTAAGGTTAAAGATGACTGAATCTGAATCTTGAATGAAGACTCAGTCTTTAAGCTTAGTTTTGTTCCCCCTATGGTTACTTTGAATCCAAGTTTAGTTCAGTTCGGTCGAAACCTCTGTTTCAGAGGGTATGTTAAATGGATGGGAAACAAGACCAATAGTTAAGCCCATATGAGCCCATATATAAAACGCAGAAGATAATTTGTTCGATACGCGAGGCGAAACAAGAACAGAAAACACTAAAGAGTCTTCATATGTTAAATTATTAGTTTCCATAACAGGAAGATATTTAGTGACAAAAAAAGCGAATTTAAATAGAAAACAGCCGACAAACAAAAAAAAAAAATAGAAAACATAGCATCAAAAGAAGAAGAAAAGAAAAAAATATACAACAAATGTGGAATGACTTTCTCTCACTCCCCTAACCTACGCCGGCTACGTCACGTGCGCACTCTGCCCCTCTCTACATATTCACATACGAGTTACATGTATTGGTTAATCTATTGTATCATCCTTAATAACATTTTAATTGATAATATTATCCAATACTTTACCTATATATGAGGGTCATAAACAAAGGTTATCAAAAAAGGAAACAAAAGTATTATCATAAATAAAGTGTATTACTGATAGAAATAATAATATTTGTAATTTTGCCGTTTCTACTCTACACCGTATCATATACTAATATATATATGCTTTCCATTCTTGAAGAAATTATCTTAAGAGCGTACTCTTAATTCTCAGTAAACAATAGCATTTTGTCTAATGTTATTGACTTATTTCTATCTAATTTTAATTTTTTATGTTAAAAAAAAAACACAAAATCAATTATTTTATATTGTTCCTTAAAACAACAATAATATTCTTACCAAATATTCTCTTATTTTTATCTTTTGTCACTTTGTATTAGATATCATTTTTATGGATCAGTCTCATTACGGTATGAGTCTATGAGAAGATGGGTTGCCGTATATTCCTCTTTAATTACTTTCTTTTACATCCATCTTAAGTCATTTCTTTTTTTTGCTAAACATCTTAAGTCGTTTCTTTATCCAACTTTTTATTAGTCAAAGTTGTAGCGACGAAAATTGTTATTAAGAGTATGAAAATCTCACATAACTAAAATCTAAATCCTACGGGTGATCAGGGTTAAGCAACACATTTACAAAAGTAAACTATTGTTACACTTTTACGAAAAAAAATGAAAAACACAATGGAATAACGGATCAATTAAATATTTCACCCTAATAGGATTTTTATGACATGATGTAGATAGTCATGCACTCATGCTAATTAGAGATACAATACAAGCATACGATTAAAAAAGCTTTATTAAGAAATTCAATTATATATATATATGTGCATGCACGGTTTTATTGGTCCCCCCAAGTTTGCAACTTCTCAGCCATATTTATGAAGGCTTCGTCTGTCCCAATATCCTCAAGCCCTTTCACATTTATTGCCTATCTACTGTACGGACGTCGTTCAATGTACTATTAATATTCACAGACAAATCTTCGCATCAAATTATCATTAGACTGGACCATATTTATACATTAACCCAAAAAGGTATCATTCATATCATATACATATAGAAATATCAACCACACCTTTGTAAGGGATTAAAATCAACACTCTAAGAATCAGACTACTCGCGTGATATTATTGTATATATAGGGTATGATTGCTATCCCCCCCCCCCCAGATGAATGATGCAATGATTGTTATATTTGTAAGTTTTTATCAATCATACAACGATACGGAATGTATAGGCGATTTATTAATTAAAAAAAAATTAGAAAGAAATTTTTGGGTAAAACCAATATATTTCGTAGAGTTAAAGAAGCAAAATGGGAGGGATTGCTTGTGAAGGGAAATGAGTGAGAAGTCGTTCTCTGGTGGAGCAGGTCGGTGCTGCCATTGTCCTTTCCTCTTCCTTCTTCATTTATTATTTCTCCACCTTCTCCTTCTCCTTCTACTTCCTCTTCTTCTCATCCTTTTTTTTTTTGTTTTTTGCAATTTTTTCTTAAGGTTTAGTGATAGAGAGTTACTTTATTAGATTTTCCTAGCTAGTCGAATCAAAAAAACAGTTAAAAATTTGGTGTTTTTCAATCAGTGGCGTTCCAAATATCAGTTATTTTTATGAGAAACCATCTATTTCTGTATTAAATTTTCATACAAACACACAATAAAATATGGCCTTGCCTTAGTTTTTAAGTTAATTTGAATTTGTGAAACGAAAGTAACTGATATTTATGTTTATGTTGTGCAGATTAATTTTATCCTATAAATATTTTCTAACTTGGTATTTTCTCTAGCGATGATTTTATCGTCATTTTTCTAAGCTAGAGTTTTATTATAAACTTTTTGAAATTAACATTGATACAGGACATATATTAAATACAAACAGACAAAGACGAGCGAGCAATGGACCCCTTTGTCATTTGATTGACACATACTATAAGAGAAGTGTGACAAACAGTCTTCTATATTCATTCTAGTGATTTTTGTTCCACCTAATATTTCAAAGTTTAGTGTCACATATACTATATAGGAAATTATTAGCACAGTAATTCTGAACAAAATGGACTATTATTTTATACGTTATTTCTGTTACACAGAGGCCAGTACCGTTTCTGCTTGTTAAGTGGTTTAACTTTAATTAATTTATTTCAAAAATAAATAAAATGAAATAACGTTACTGAAATGACGTACGACTATAAAATGATTTCCAAAGTATGCTAGCCCTTGCTGCTTTAAACTTCGAATTGATGTTCTGCCAAGTTTAATGATAATATATCAGACAAATTAATTTAATATATAAATATAACTAAAAGAAAATTTTACATTTTTCGACAGGGCCAATAGTATTGTTTGTGATACAGAGGAACAGCACTACAATTTAGTAGACCGACGGTATCCCTTAGGCAATAATTAACTGAAATAGAAAAAATAACAATCTTGAGAAGAAAAAAAAGGATAAAAAGGAGTCACAGAAATATCATCAGGGCTAGAGGGATAGACACCCTGGAGACAAAATAATTTAGATTTTAAATAGTACAGAAACTATATAATAAGCTTTTAAAAAATGGATAGGCTTAGGTAAGCCTATGCAAGTACAGCAGGTTTGAATTATTGGATGAAACATTTGTTTCAATATCTATTATAAAATATATTTTTATATAAATTATAGGGTTTAGGGTAAAAGAATGACTTGGGAGATTTAACATAAGATCGTGTGGGCAGTTAATATTTATAGTGAGATAGATAGTGTAGTACGTTCGCATTTATTATAATTTTACCTGATTTTTATATCATTCTACGCACGTGTCACCGCCGACATCTGCTATCTTCTACTGTTTCATTTCACTTTTTTATAATTTAAATAAATTTCCTTCCAATTATTTGTGTGTTCTTAAAATTATGGGTGTCTAAATATTGTACACCAAACGAAATATAAACAGTCTAATTTGTTTTTGTGTGCCTGATTTATGGGATTTCATTTCCGTTAAACGTAACAAAACTGGTTCAAAGCGAATCGAAAACAGTTATTTTGATAAAATTAATAACTAATAACCTAATAGGTTGAAATTGTGTTCAATTTTAGATATCCAAAGAAATATGAAATTTTAACCAAATCGAAAAGAAAATTAAAGGTACCAAAATTTCGTTTTTTAATATTAAAAATATGATTGTTTAAAATCAAAATCAAGTTATTTTTCAAATAAAAAACCTCAAAGTTGGACAAACGCTGATATTGGTGTTTATGTTTACATGTGAAATTTTGAAAATTTCCTTCTTTGGAAATCTGAAACATTTTCATTTGTTTGGTAACCTATTTTCAATGTGGTTTTAATTTTTACTTTTCTAATCAACAAATGATTTTTGTTTAAAATATTAAAAAGTTTAAAATTCATTTAAATAAATAAAAATAAACCCAAAAGCAAATAAAAAATCGTGTTTTTGGGGATATTTTCATGGTTTATGTGAGATTCGTAATTTATATTATGAGGAAAAGTATCGTATCAAAGAAGACCATTAAAAATTTGTAATTGTTTTAACCGTTGAGAAATATAAAAAGAAAGTGGTAAGTACAAACAAAAAAAAGGAAATGGAAGGATTTGGGATCTCAGGGAGAATGTGTATAAAATAATGAAGAAAAAGGTCTGACTCATGAATGTATAATGATATGCTTACACCCGCACGCATAAACCTCTGCCATCTTTTTACTGCACACTCTTTTCCTTTTTCTTCTTTAAAGCAAAATCTATTTGCTTTCGTTTTGATGATAACCATAAAATGCAAACTTATTTATTTCACATTTCTTGAAATCTGAAAACTTTTACTGCAACAGCAACTTTTTTGGGTAGAGAAATCGATTTGGAGTACGATGCAAGAGTATCTCCATCCATGAGATATTTTTGAGTTTTTTAAATAAAAAAAATATTAATATTTTAATATATTTTAATAATATAATTAAAATATAATTAAACCAATGATGTAATGATAAATCATCAAATAAGATTCTCATGAGTATTTCAAAGATTTTGGTTTGATATATTCTTTTCATTCTTTCTTTTATTTTTTTTTTTATTTTTCAATTTTTTATTGTTGAGAACTTCATTGAAATACTACAAATAAAAATGCTCTAATCTCATTATATCAGTATCTTTAGTATAACGGTAAAGTCATTTAAACTGCACATTTCAAATGTTCTAATGATATCATCAGTTGAAAAAGGTTGGATCAAATGTAAGTTTGACATTTCCTCGGAAACACATAACTATTGTAGATAATCCAAGACCAAAATAGATTCTAAACTCAAAGAGTTTTAGTAAGAGAGAATTTGATATTGAAAATGAAATAGTTCTTAGAGCTTTATTAGATGAAGAAAGTAAACAAAAAAAAAGCTTTAGATTGTCACCAAGATCAAAAACAATTTTAGATTGATTCCATAAAGATTGGATGATGGAGAGTTGTTTTGCAACTCTCAAAGTTACATTCAATATTCTCGTAACNACTCTCAAAGTTACATTCAATATTCACATAACATCAATATTTATACTAATCTACTTGGAAGGAAACCCTAAATACATGGGCTTTTAAACACATCATTAGGCTTGTTGGAATAACAATTGGGCTTGTTCTAAAGACTTTCTAAGACTCCCCCGCAAACTTAGCGTAGGGTGCGGAGCTAAGTTTGGAAGCATAGGTGCAACGGCTTGAGAAAGGGAAGAGAGCTCGAAGCAAGTTCGTTTGAAGTAGTCAATAACATCACCTCACCATAAAATCAA